>JACRUU010000009.1:1895651-1928151 GCA_030449085.1 Kryptopterus vitreolus | reverse complement strand
CACTAAAAAACGTCATGAGGTCATGAATGCAAATAATATACCATTAAACATTTTCCAGTCTCTATTTTTAAATATACAACACAATTATTACATTTTTTTTTGCAATGTAAATGCTCAAGCCAATGTTTACAAAACGTAGTCTCCCGTTGGAGTTCTAAAAAATAAAATATAAAATAAAAATAAAATAAAATGGAATTATGATCTTTATTGTCCAGAAGAGGGCGCTCTTACACATAGCTTCATTACATGAGAAGGAAATGAAAGAGAGCGGAATACAAGATAGCGGACACAAACTTTATATGTGTTACATTTAAATATATATATATATATATATATATATATATATATATATATATATATATAATTTAGTAATCATATGCACGATTGATTGATCGACTGATTGGTTGATTTAAAGGAGACTTGCAAGCAAGTTAACACAATAACTGATTTATTTATTTATGTACTTTATAATAAAAGTTATTCCCTGCTTGTTCCGATGGTGTGTCCTTTCCCTTTACGCTTCAGGCACTTATTATTAAAGCATATTGTACAGACAAGTCCCAGCCTGTGCTGAATAATTAGTCTTCATCAAGTATGCCAATGTCAACATTGCTTAATGGGCTGTCTGCTTTGGTAACACACACACACACACACACACACACACACACACACACACACACACACACACACACACACATACACACAAACAATGTTAAACAGTGAGGTTTCATACAGGAAAATAATAATTACGCAAAAAATACCTCATCACACTTTATAAACTCATGATGTTTTTATCAGTGGACTGCATTAAACCCTGAACAGTTAAATGATGAAAACAATGTTTCCTGCCTGCTTTATATAATAAGACTAAAATATGATATTTCAGGGTGATTTCCAAATATGTTGATATATATATATATATATATATTATATATAGATATCTATATATATATATATATATTATATATACATATATATATTATACACTGTGTATATATACACAATATATATATATATATATATATATATATATATATATATATATATATATATATATATATATATATATATATATATATATATATATATAATAAACCACAATAATATTACTTATATATATATATATATATATATATATATATATATCAGGACACGAAGCACCCTTTTTGCTATGTTCCCACACAGACGCTTTTATTTGCCGGATTTGTGCCTCATGGTGGCTTTAAAAATGGGCACAAGAGTAAAACAAACATTTAGTGATTATTTATTTATTTTTTATCATATCTGCCCGTTTTCTTTAACGAATATACATTAGTAAACACAAACGTAAAATATTCCTGAACTACAAGAGAGCATCGTAGACAACAATCACAATGTTTGTCCTTTACGTCAAACATTTACATGATGTTCTGTAACCTTGTGTCAAGCGATCCTTTACATATTTGCACAGGCTTCCGCGTAATGACGAGTGACAGGGAGTGGGTGTACCGAACCACAGGGAACGGTCCTAGTGCAAAAACTATTGTTATCCCTTATTGGGGTTGCTATTATTAATAAGTGATCGTCGGATAATAAACGCAATACTCCGTGTGGGCTTTCTTTCCCGCTGGATGCGAGAGGCACGAAGATTGACGTCATCGAGGAAACCTCTTCATTTGCTACCTGACCCGTTGCCTAGCAACAGCACGGCACACCAGCCGCCGGCTTTGCAAAATGTAAATGACCGAGGCCTTCGTGGAGGCGAGGCGAGGCGCACCGCGTGGAGCCGCAGGCCTTATTCACAACATTCCTTATTTATTAATGTTATTTCTGTAGGCGTGACCCCGGTGATGGGCGCAAAAGTGCACATTTGCCATTTTGCATACAAATATACATCAATAAACCTTCGAAAATGAGTGCAAGAAGACGTGGGTGTAACATGGAAAAAATATTTATTTCGAGTGAACACGTTCGGTAATGTACAAGCCGAGAACAGAATGCGAAATAACAAGCGTTTAATGTATAAAAATGTGCTCCGGCATCTTAATAGCTTCTTGTAATCCCTGATGATGAAATCCATCTGTGGTGCACGAGGGCTGAGGGTCGATGCAGATCTAACGCATGCCAGGAAACACCACCGTAGGCCCCAAAGAAAAATAAAATAAATAAATTTAAAAGCTGCGTCAACTTGATCATTAACGCCTTCGCTCGCGAGCGTTCTCATACAAAACAGCAGTGCCAACAGTTACAACCAGAAAATCCGGGTCGGAATTTGGACTTTGTGAGGCCAAAACACCATGTTATTATTTTCCACTACAGGTTTGGGAATTCATCCCATCTTCCAGCATTTCCTCCGAAATCGGCTTTGTGATTGTTGTTTTGTTTGTTTGCTTCATTTTAAAAATAGATAAAAAAAATCATTTTTTACAAATGTTAGACTAAAGCGTAACTCTTGGCACCTCTGTATAAATGTCTTTAACTTTCTTTTAGAGCACCGGGAGGAAAAAAAAAAAAAAAAACTCTTTCACGACGTCCAGCAATTTCTGGCCGAAAAATTCCGACATGACAATAATAAAATATATTTATAAGGCATGACGTTAATAATTTGAGGCGGCGCTTTTTCGGGGTGATGGATGTTCCTAAGGAAAAATAAATTAGCATAGTTCAGGTAGTGACACACATAAGACACGGTATATATACACACACACACACACACACACACACACACACACACACACACACAGGAAAGCACTTGCGGAAATGTATTCTGCATGGCCTTATTTAAACATAACCATCACTGTATTATTATTATTATTACGCCTGGCTCGGGATATCTCACGCAAAAGCGCGATTGTGATGTAAATATAGTGAGTTTGTTTGTTGACTTTGCACTTAATAAGAGAAGCGCGATTGCAGGGAGACAGTGTATTACTATAAAGATGCACTTTTGCATTTTCCCAGAATTCTTGTTATGCGTTTGGAAAAATGACATATTTCGTTTTTATAGCCATTCCCAAACATTGGTCTCGCAACCAACAGATATTTCGACTTTTAAATATTTGAAAGTATAAACTACATTATATTCTATTTCCCATTCGTACAACAGTAGAACAAAGAGAGAGAACAATTTCAATTGGACCCCAAAAACTTCCATTATCTCACCTATATATATATATATATATATATATATATATATATATATATATATATATATATATATATATATATACTCACACCAGATGGTATCAAAAAGAGAAAAGTTTTATGACATGCCACCAGATGGCAGCACAAGGCTGGCACGCACAGTCGCACTGACCACCGACCTTCATGGGTTTCCACCTATATATATATATATATATATAGGTGTGTGTTTGTGTGTGTATGTATTATATATATATTATATATATTGCCATACCATGTTAAAGCATTAGGACACTGACGACACGGTTGTTCTTCCACATTGACTGTACATTAAACAACTACAGCTTGAGCATCTTCATATAAATTGGATGACCAAATATTTACATCATTGTGGTGAGAGAAATGTCACTTGTGCATTTCAGCATCAGCCATTGCCGCTCGAATCGCATTTTACCACAACGACATTAACAACAACAATAACAACAACAAGAAAAAGAAAAACATAAATACAAGATCGGAAACAGCGACGTAAACAGCGAAGGAACGATCACACTTCTTACAAAAACAGCGTTCGTTTCGAGTCTCACTTGGCCAAAAAAAAAGGTACTTCCATTCAGCGAGTCATCATCCCATTGAAAGGAGCGTTTTGGCATCGCGCGGCTGGATCCGTGAAGGAAAAAACAAACAAACAAACAAAAACAGAAAACAAAACTACAAAAAGTTTGTACTCGGAGGTTCCAGACCTTCACGTATGAGTGCTGAGGAAATGCGCTGTTTCGAACAAATAGGCCAGATTACACCATGCACTGCGAGGCGGGTCAATGACGAGGCATGCAAGCGTCCGTTATGAGGAGGGGGGGTGGTTTTGAGGATTCCGACAGCCACTTGCGGGGGTGGGTGTGGCGTCCCGGTTCCCATGAAGTGCATGACGGTCCGTGTGTTTTGCTCTTGGCGATGTTCGGAGGGTTTCGGAGGGGCGATGGAAAAATGTTCGGGAATGGATTTCACTGCCGCACTGGAAGCCTGGTGGAAGAGATATAAAGAACAGTCGGCTAAGCAAATGAAAGTAGTTTGCGTTATTGTATCGCATTAGGCGCCATTGCTCACCTGCTTAAGTAAGGGATTATCCTGCCTTTGTGTCTACCAGCTGCATTTGCACATTGATGGGCATCGTCTCACCGCCGTATCCCCCCTTTGACTGCATTTGGTTCTGAATGGAGTTCACCTACACAAAACAACGGTACACAATGGTCTTTATACCATATATGTACATTCCTCTTCTGTATACATTTACAACTGAGGGTTAAGGGCCTTGCTCAAGGGCCCACTTGGTGGAAGTGGGATTCGAACCTGGGACCCACAGTCCAGTGCCTTAACGAATGAGCTCCCATCTCCCTGTATGTCTTATTTAATCACATGGTCTGTATAGTCTTGTATAAGCGAAGTGCATCTGAGTGGTTTAAGGCGCTACTGATCAGAAGGTTGGTGGTTCGAGTCCTGGTATTGCCAAGCTTCCACCCGTGTGTCCTTGATCAACGCCCTTAACTCCCTGTGCTCCAGGGGGCGCCGTATCACGTCTGAACCCCAGCATCCAAAACAAACTTGGATATGCAAAGAAAGAATTTCACTGTGCTGTTTATGTTTATGTGACTTATACTTATTCTAAGTGTGTTTTTGCATGAATCCGGTCCACGTTTTTGGTGTTGCAACATTACATGATGATTTCGCGCTTTTCCGAGGTTTCAATGTTAGTTTTGGATTAGTGAGATTTGACTTCTTTTTTTTTAATGGTTTATTTTATTTTCTATTTTTATAATTTAATTTAATTTAATTTTATTTTATTTTATTTTATTTTATTTTATTTTATTTTATTTAATTTTATTTAATTTTATTTTAATTTTATTTAATTTAATTTTATTTTCATCTGGGCTGCTTAGTGAAAGTTCTCACAATTGCATTCACTATTATGGATGTTCAAATGTTTTATATATGCCATGTTATATATTTATATTATAAATGTTTATATATGGCATGTTATATATTTAATGGGGCATGGTGGCTTAGTGGTTAGCACGTTCGCCTCACACCTCCAGGGTCCGGGTTCGATTCCCGTCTCGGCCATGTGTGTGTGGAGTTTGTGCATGTTCTCCCCGTGTCTCAGGGGGTTTTTCTCCGGGTTCTCCGGTTTCCTTCCCCGGTCCTAAAAACATGCACGGTAGGTTGATTGGCACCTTGGAAAATTGTCCCTAGTGTATGAATGTGTGTGTGTGAGTGTGTGTGTGTGTGTCCTGTGATGGGTTGGCATTCCATCCAGGGTGTATCCTGCCTTAATGCCCATAGACGCCTGAGATAGACACAGACTCCCCTGTGACCCGAGGGAAGATCGGATATAAAGCGCTATAGAAGATGAATGAATGAATGAATGTTATATATTTATATTATAAATGTTTTATATATGCCATGTATCCTTTGTTGCTCAAGATTCTACCCAATAAAAAAGGGAATAAAAAAAGTAAACAAGCTGCATTACTCTGTAATGTTTACTAAAGTATACGCATTAATGCTAAAAATATCACTAATTATTGCTTTTACATTTAGGTGTGAACAATAGACAACCCCTGCACTGGATTCTGGGTAACTATAAAAAAAAAAAAACGGAAGTAATTCTTATGTGGTTTACTGAAGAAACCTGGAGGACGGCCGCTTACAGAGTCCATGCCGCTGAACAGATCTCCAGATCCTACGTGGGCCGTGTGGACAAAGTTTGTAGGCTCGCCGATCATGCTCCTGTCGATGCGCCTCCGTCGCTTCTGCGGAGAGAGAAAAGAAATCGCCGTTAACAAACGTGGCTCCTTAGCACCACCTGCTGGAGAAAACAACTGCAGAAATGATCGAAATGAAATGTGATCCATCGCACTAAATTCATTCATTCATTCATTCATTCATTCATTCATTCATCTTCTACCGCTTTATCCGATCT
The DNA here is from genome assembly GCA_030449085.1 of Kryptopterus vitreolus. Taxonomy (NCBI): domain Eukaryota; kingdom Metazoa; phylum Chordata; class Actinopteri; order Siluriformes; family Siluridae; genus Kryptopterus; species Kryptopterus vitreolus. The sequence goes on along the minus strand of JACRUU010000009.1, from coordinate 1,922,051 downwards.
TCCCTCGGGTCACGGGGAGTCTGTGCCTATCTCAGGCGTCTATGGGCATTAAGGCAGGATACACCCTGGATGGAATGCCAACCCATCCATCGCAGGACACACACACACACACATTGGCACACACACACACATTCACATTCATACACTAGGGACAATTTTCCAAGGTGCCAATCAACCTACCGTGCATGTTTTTGGACCGGGGGAGGAAACCGGGGAACACGGAGAAAAACCACCTGAGGCACGGGGAGAACATGCACAAACTCCACACACACATGGCCGAAACAGGAATCAAACCCGGACCCTGGCGGTGTGAGGCAAACGTGCTAACCACTAAGCCACCGTGCCGCTCGCACTAAATTCTCAAAATAAAATAAAAACAAACGGACCTATAAAGCACTGCGTAATCAAACCGCGGGGAACAAAAAGACACTCTGATCTCACGCCGCTTTAGAAATAACGCACAGCTGAACGCCGCACAGCGTGCGCTTTGCCTCCCGGACCTTCGTAAGATTCAGAGTTAACGCCAGCGCCTTGATGTGTGTGTGTGTGTGTGTGTGTGTGTGTGGTGTGTGTGGTGTGAGCATTTCTTTCTGCATCATCAAGCCTTCTTCCTTCTGCTCCTCCATCACCAGTCAGCTGCTGCCCACCAACCCGTAGTGCAGTTGCCATGACGACCTCGCAGTGTGTCAGGCGGTGGCATTTTACACCTCGTTAGACCTGAAACCCGCAAAAAAAAAGCAGGAGACAGGATCTTCCAACGGGCAAGACTTTCGTTCCGAGTGCTAAATGCAGTGCGACGGCACTGCTATGGTAAAAATCGCTTTTTACACACGGACCAATCCAAAAATGAAGATGGTGAAATGCTATTAATTACAGAATATTTAGTGGAATTTTTATAAATATATACATTTCGTTAGAAATGTCTCTGTTTAATAACAGAATGATTGATATTTAGGCCTTGGAATATTTAATTGCAATTAAATTAATAATTAATTTAATTAATTAATTATAATAAATAATATAATAAATAGTATAATAATAAAAGGGGGACGGTGGTTTAGTGGTTAGCACATCCGTCTCACACCTCCAGGGTCCGAGTTCAATTCCCGTCTCGGCCATGTGTGTGTGTGGAGTTTGTGCATGTTCTCCCCGTGCCTCAGGGGGTTTTTCTCCGGGTTCTCCGGTTTCCTCCCCCGGATCCAAAAACATGCACGGTAGGTTGATTGGCACCTTGGAAAATTGTCCCTAGTGTGTGAATGTGTGTGTGTGTGTGTGTGTGTGTGTGTGTGTGTGTGTGTCCTGTGATGGGTTGGCATTCCATCCAGGGTGTATCCTGCCTTAATGCCCATAGACGCCTGAGGTAGACACAGACTCCCCGTGACCCGAGGGAAGATCGGATATAGATTAAGTAGTTTTAGCGGTAGAAGATGAATGAATGAATAATAATAAAAGCAGATTCTTAATGTTCAGATCGTGAACAATGCATGGATTTAACCAAAAAAGACCGACTGGCGAATGTGCCAATCTGGCCCGGTGCCGGGGTGAAGTGCAGGTCACACGAACAACTTCCTCTGCTCAGAAAAAAGCCCTGTTCGTTTGCTTGTAGGGTAAAAAACAACAATGCATCATTAGCAGGGTTTCTTACGAAGAAAGGCGGACGTAAACTCTCCCACCATGGGATGACCAACAGACCCAAAAATGCCAACCGTGTATGCTGATCTTCTCAAGAGGGCACGAACAAAGAAAAGAAAACAAAACCAAAAACAAAAAAGGTTGACCCAAAACCACAGATGACATTCGAGCAAGTGAGAGCACATGACACACCCACACACACACCTACACAATACATCACATTTTCCAAACCCTCTTTTTTTTTTTAACTTCTATTCCCAAACTCGACAAGGAAGGACAGAGCAAAATATACAAGATGAAAGCCAATGCTGTAATGTGACTCTCACATGGCTACTTCATCTGCGAGGAAGCTGATTCACTTATACAATGGCAGGAATGCAAACATCTCTAAAACGGGAACTTCAGAGGAAACAAGTCGAAACCCGCGCGCGCCCATTGTGAGCTCGTTACGTCCCCCTGACAATCCAGTGCTTGTCAAGCTGAGTTGTATCCTATTAAATCTTATGTACGCGCCGCTTGCAATAAATCGGTTCACTGACATTCGCAGGAATACCCCCCCAACCCCCCCCCCATTACGCCTCTCTATCCTTTGTATCATTTTCATACAATTGGAAAATAAAAGTCCACGACGGCGACCCGAAGAATCTTTAATCATCATCATCATCATTGTTCGACGCAAACCAGTGTCCTGGGACTGAACCAGACCCTGCTGCATCGTTGCATCCAATTACACTGTAATCACACACACACACACACACACACTCAGATAAGCCTCACACTTGAACTACAAAGATCTAATAATCATACCATCATGTTTTCTTACATGGATCATGTGTTTAAATCCCAGCACCGCCCCACTGCCATGTGATGTCATTAACTGTTAATCTATAACATGAATGCATTTCTACATGCCAATTAGTGCTGGGATATTTTTTTATTTGTAAATAAAGGCTCTGAGGTCATAATCGTCATTATCGATTCATTCGAGCTAATGTACGGAAAAAACGGAAACCGATTTTACGATTTCGCCTTTGACACAACAAGCGTCCGTAGTGCTCCGCCTCCCGCATCGCATTACACTTGGGAAGTACAAAATACACAACGGCGCGCTCTGACCAATCCGAAGAGCTCGTTTCCAAGAGGGGGCGGGGTTTCATCAGTCTTATGGAAACGGATCGGGTTTCAGACGTTCAATAAACCAAATCCCTGCTGTAACATTTATCTAAAGTATTTGTGCAGCACGACTCGTTTATTCCAGCACCACAAACACAACCACGGTGTTGAATGGGGAGGTGTGTGTGTATGTGTGTGTGTGTGGGGGGGGGGGGGGGCGCTACAGGATAAACATGACAACCCCAAAACACCCACTACAAACAGGTACAAATAGCAACACCCCCTTCCCCCTGCACTGTATCCAAAATCAAATTGTGTCTAAAAAAAAAAAGGAGATTCAATTAATATGACGTATCGCTCAGATCTAATGAAGGCTGAACACAAATGATTGATTTGAAAGCATGTTTCGGAGGGCTGAATAATCGGACGAAGGTGACTCTGAAACCTGCCGTCCGTTCTGAGCAAATCTTCACTACTAAACAACTGCGCATTATGTGCCCTGAATATCAAAAAGACCTTTTACTGCAGTACGGAAGGGGCCGATTTTACAGCAGAGCTCAGAACAACTCGCATTAATGTCTGATCACCTTCATGTCTGTGGTCGAAAACCACAGCGGAAATGCTCCAGACATGTCGCACTCTCACTGTATTCTTGTATTCAGCTGTATAACTGAGTTGTAGATACAACAAAAGAGCAATTCAAGACTTCAGGCAATAATATAATAGTTAGTTTAGTAAATTAATATTTAAAGTCAGGACACGGTGGTTTAGTGGTTAGCACGTTCGCCTCACACCGCCAGGACGCTAGTTCGATTCCCGTCTCGGCCATGTGTGTGTGGAGTTTGTGCATGTTCTCCCCGTGCCTCAGGGGGTTTTTCTCCGGGTTCTCCGGTTTCCTCCCTGGTCCAAAAACATGCACGGTAGGTTGATTGGCACCTTGGAAAATTGTCCCTAGTGTATGAATGTGTGTGTGAATGTGTGAGTGTGTGTGCCCTGTGATGGGTTGGCATTCCATCCAGGGTGTATCCTGCCCTAATGCCCATAGACGCCTGAGATAGACACAGACTCCCCGTGACCGGAGGGAAGATCGGATAAAGCGCTAGAAGATGAATGAATGAAGGAATGCACCATAAATGAATACTTTTCATGGTTTTAATACTCTAACTAATCGTGTCAAATGTTATAAATATAAATTTCATTCAAAATCTCTCCCTTTAATAAAATGATTTATTATTTCATATTTATTTCGCTCTGGAAATTCTTCTGTTAATATTAATTTCTTGTTCATTTCCATGTAAAAGTTTTGTTCTAAATGTTAAAGTAAGGATTTTATATGGAAAGCAACCAAAACGGGAACATAATTCTTAAAGGAGCCACGTATCATATTTTACAAATGAAACAACCAATGAATGGATGAATGAACAAGAAATTAATGTTCAATGAATAATTTCCAAAGTAAAATCAATATTAAATAATCACTAATTTTATTAAAGGGAGAGTTTTTGAAGGAAATGTATATAATTATAACCTCTGTTACAGTTAGTAATTCTAATACAGAGTATTAGAAACATGAAAAGTATTGATTTATGGTACGTTGAAAATGTGCTATTAATAAACAACTATAGTTCTATCGGAACTATAGAAGACTACACTAAAAAGACGACAAGCGTTTTCTCCGTTAATCCATTTAGGACTCAAAATCGGTTCTTATCCAACATCAGATGACAGGTCTAAACTAGGACACGCACACGGGGTTATCTTGAGGCAAAAAGTGCCCTAATTTAATGAACATCATATTCGGAATTCCGGCTGAAAATGAAGACGGCGGTGGCGGTGAGCGGGGGGGGGGGGGGGGGGGGGGGGGGGGGGGGGGGGGGGGGGGGGGTGCTAGGAGGGAACTTACAGCTGGTGTGCGATGCACTGATTTGCATTATTAATATCGGCACTGTTTTTAATAGCTCCTGACTTCCTGATGCGCATTGTCCTCTGTACCGCCGCTCTGGTGTTTTAGCCGTGACAATGGGCCACTTGGAAAAGCACCAGGCGAGGTCAATGCGGGGAATTCCACACCCAACTTTCACCGCCAATAATCATTACTGTACTAAAGCAGGTACGAGGGACGGCTGTTGTTTAAGCCTGTTCGCTATTTGGAGGTTTGAAGGCTGTGCTTAGATATTGTATTAAAGTCGGATTAGCCTGTCTAGCTATAAAATGAAAAATTCGATAAATGACGATTCTCTGTGCCTTCCTGTGACATGTAGGTCATTAAAATAAAATGAAAAAAAAAACAAACCCGTCTAGATGAAATGTGTAATGCTAGCTTATGACCATGAGTCATGCTAAAACCATGTGTCAATTTATCAAGACAAAACTACAAAGAAAGCAAATAAATAATATAAGGAGATAAAAAAAATAGAAAAACACTAACCCATGCTTGAATACATATATATATGTATATATATATATACACGAGGGGGGGGCACAGTGGTTTAGTGGTTAGCACGTTCGCCTCACACCGCCAGGGCCCGGGTTTGATTCCCGTCTCGGCCATGTGTGTGTGGAGTTTGTGCATGTTCTCCCCGTGCCTCAAGGAGGTTTTTCTTCGGGTTCTCCGGTTTCCTCCCCCGGTCCAAAAACATGCACGGTAGGTTGATTGGCACCTTGGAAAATTGTCCCTAGTGTATGAATGTGTGTGTGTGTGTGTGTGTGTGTCCTGCGATGGGTTGGCATTACATCCAGGGTGTATCCTGCCTTAATGCCCATAGATGCCTGAGATAGGCACAGGATCCCCGTGACCCGAGGGAAGATCGGATAAAGCGGTAGAAGATGAATGGATGAATGAATGAATATACGAGGGGAAGTCAAAAAGTAAAGGAATATTTGTCTATAAAGGGACATATATATATATATATATATATATATATATATATATATATATATATATATATATATATATATCATTCATTCATTCATCTTCTACCGCTTTATCCGATCTTCCCTCGGGTCACGGGGAGTCTGTGCCTATCTCAGGCGTCTATGGGCATTAAGGCAGGATACACCCTGGGTGGAATGCCAACCCATCGCAGGGCACACACACACATTCACACACACTCACATTCACATTCATACACTAGGGACAATTTTCCAAGGTGCCAATCAACCTACCATGACCATGCATGTTTTTGGACCGGGGGGAAACCGGAGAAAAACCCCCTGAGGCACTGGGAGAACATGCAAACTCCACACACACACATGGACCGAGACGGGAATCGAACCCGGATCCTGGCGGTGTGAGGCGAACGTGCTAACCACTAATGCCACCGTGCCCCATATATAGATATATATATATATATATATATATATATATATATATATATATATATATATAATATATATATATATATATATATATATATATATATATATATATATATATATATATACACATTTTGCTTGGTTACTTGGTAACCTACTGTTTTCCCTCTGCGAATTTCCCAAGCCAAAAGGAAGTCACAGGCTAATTTAACTAGGAGTTGGAAAGTCGTTTTAACGGCGTATTTCAGTGCTCGGCTGCCAAGTCTTTTTGGCTCATCAGTGTTGATTATAGTAAGCGAGACTAGTGAACACTTCAGATTCCTCACATGTTTTTGCCATACAAGGTCGTAGCGACATCACTCATCTCCTCCCTGCAGCCACTAAATATGGAACAACCAGACAGGACGAGTAAAAACGGACATGCACCATGCATTCCTCGTCCTGGAGAATGTCAAAACAGAAAGCTCCTGGACATCAAATCAACTCATCCACCGACATCAGTTATTTTATATATCATTTAGACGATTAAAAAACGCACGTGCAATTAGGAGGATGGATATTGAAATGGTAAACAAATTCAAAGAAATGGACATGTAGTTAATATTTTATGCAAATATTTGTTTTGTGGATTACAGCAAAAAAAAATGCTGTATTTGTATATATATATATATAGCACGTTCGCCTCACACCACCAGGGTCCGGGTTCGATTTCCGTCTCGGCCATGTGTGTGTGGAGTTTCTCCCCGTGCCTCAGGGGGTTTTTCTCCGGGTTCTCTGGTTTCCTCCGTGGTCCAAAAACATGCACGGTAGGATGATTGGCACCGTGGAAAAATCACACACACACACACACACACACACACACACACACACACACACACACACACACACACACACACATATATAGCAGAGAGGTGGTCGCTCAGTGATATTGGGCTCTGGACCAGAAGGTCCCAGATTCAAACTCCAGCACCACCAAGATGCCACTAGTGGGCCCTTGAGCAAGGCCCTTAACTGCTCTGGATAATGGCATGTCCCAAATGCTGTAAATGTATACTCACATATTCTACAAAACGTCTAGAAAAAATGACTAAAAGATATCTGAAACAAGTTATTTACATGAATCTATGAATAAAGAAAGAAACACTGACACCCGGATATATTTCCCTAAACACTAAACAGCAGCAGTATCCACACACACACACACACACACACACACACACACACACACACACACACACACGGCGTCTTTCTAACGTATAGTTACGTGAATAGAAACTTTGTGCTACTTCTGCACAGGTGCTGCTCAATAACCAGCGAGCACTTCCTGTTTCCTGTAGTATGAATGCGTCTCTGGAGACGACGAGCTGCGAGTGGCTTACCGGCTGTGGCTGCTCCGCGATACAGCAGTTGAAGCACAACCAGAATTCACTCATGATTAGCAGTCCTAAAGTGCTGCGGTGCCAGCGTTTGCAGAAGGGTGTGAAGAGGGTCTTCAGGAAGAAAAAAAAAGGAACAAAAAAAAAAAAAAAGGAAAATCTCAGCAGTGCCCAGGACACAGTAAATACAGACGATGTTCCTCCGCTGTGGATGTAGACGTCTGGCGGGGGAAAATATAGAAGACAAACGCTGTCACACCCCACGGGGGAGAGTCGGTGTACTTCAACAAGGCAATCCCTCAGGCCTGCAACACAAAAGAGGGAAACATGAATAGTTTATAAATTTTATACAGACTGACACACAGACGTGCACACGTTTGCATACTATATATAGGTTACAAAAACAACCACAACATTTTTCATTTGTTCACCGCAAGGGCTAATCTCTGCTTCGAACAGATAATTAATTAGTCGTTGACGTTTAGCGAGTAATTATAATAATATCAAGGTTCATATGAAAGTCCAAGAGGAGGGAGCACTGAAAAAAAAAAAAAAACATCAGCTTATTCATAGGCAACAGCGCGCCATTTAGAACCGCTTGGATTCGGGCCATAAATGACACATGCACTAAAGACAGAGTCCGCATTGAGACTACTGGCCTGGCATTAAAAAAAAAAAGACATTTGTATTATTGCCTTGTTTCAGTTCCTCACGGATTAAACGCCATGACAAACAATAGACATATATATATATATATATATATATATATATATATATATATTCATCTTCTACTGCTTTATCCGATCTCTTCCCTAGGGTCACGGGGAGTCTTGCCTATCACAGGCGTCTATGGGCATTAAGGCAGGCACATTCATACACTAGGGACAATTTTCCAAGGTGCCAATCAACCTACCGTGCATGTTTTTGGGGTGAGGGAAACCGGAGAACCCGGAGAAAAACCCCTGAGGCACAGGGAGAACATGCACAAACTCCACACACACATGGGCCGAGACAGGAATCGAAACCCGGACCCTGGTGGTGTGAGGCAAACGGGGCCAAAAGGGCCACCGTGCCCCTTATCTATATCTATATATATATATATATATATATATATATATATAGATATATATATATATATATATATATATATGTATATATATATATATATTGCCGTATCCTTCCTATGACTGCATATATATATGAGACGGGATTTGAACGGAGTCCTAGTTTACAGAGTGTATCTCTACTTTAACTCGTGTGTTCTTCATCCACCACTGGTCACAATTACCTCGTGCAGAGAGAAATGATTCACCGTCCAACTATTCCAAGAGGAGAGGATTTTAAGAGGCAGATAAACCGAGTACTCCAATCAGTATTCCTACGAATATTTATTTATTTATTTATTTATTTTATGTGGCACTAATATTCCGTTGTATAAATCAGGGCGAATCTGTTTCTTCGTTACTTCGCGAAGCATCGGTGCATGGAAGATGGAAGTTTTTAGCGAGGGGTTTTTATCAGAGCTTTTTGGCGCAAGGTCCACATTGATTTTTACATTTTTTGCCTGAAGGGGCCGGGGCCAGCACCAGATCCATACATCTACAAAAATAAACATATAAAAGGCGTTAATGTCATTGCTTAAAGTATCTCCGCACACAATGCGCCACCTTTTGGACCGTCAGGGAATTACAGGCCAAATGAATGGCGTCATAACTGTGATATGATTTGGACAATTCTGTCCAAAGGGGCAGGATGTGGTCCGTAGTTTGCCCACGGTGTGATGCAGCTCGCCAATCAAATAAAATCAAATAAAATTCTAACAAAGGCATTCGTATAAATCTGTCATTTACAGTAAAGACTAAAATACTGTACTGTTGAGAATTCAATAGTGCTCTACTTAAAGGTATTAGAAGAAGAATAGCCTTTATTTGTCACATATACATTACAGCATAGTGAAATTCTTTTCTTTACATATCCCAGCTTGTTGTTGTTTGGTAGCTGGAGATCAGAGCGCAGGGTCGGCCATGATACGGCGCCCCCTGGAGCACAGAGGGTTAAGGGTCTTGCTCAAGGACCCAAGGGCGGCAGCTTGGCCATACCGGGGCTCAAACCAGGATCTTCCGATTAGCAGCCCAGCGCCTTAGACCACTGAGCTACTCCCCCTCCTCATTATTAATCTCATAACAAAAGGAAGTACCGACCCCCCAGGGAATATGGCACACTACACACTTATTCATCCAAGGGTGCTTCATTTTCTATGACGTTAAAAAACAAAACTTTTCTAGCACTGGGAAAATAAAGCCAAACCGTCATACGAGATGACAGGCCGCCTTGTCTTTGACGTGTGCAGGCCAGAGATAAGAACGCTCGAACCCACCCGAGTAGGCGTGGGGTTTTGTTTTTTTCTTTTTTCTTTTTTTTAAACTCCTACACTGGATACTATTATGGAGTGCCTGCTATTCCGCTTATTAAAAAAAAAAAAAGCTCATTGTGGTGTGTGGAAGTCATTACTGCGTACTGAGTGTTAGATTCCAGCCATTAATCCCTGCACGGTGTATACAGGTGAGCGAACAGGATTTATTATTGCAGTACACATCCATATGCCGAATAAAAGCCGAAAACCTTCATTCACCCTCATTAGTACACGGAGCCTTTTCAAACCCACGTCAGGTGCGTCACACACCTGCCTCGTATGAAAAAGGAGTCAGAAATGACTCAGGTGGACTCATGGTTCTTGATGTAGTGTGAAACCTATCGTCCCCGTGGGCCACATCAGCATTACGGTTTGCCTGTCGTAACTATAAGACAGTGTATAGTGTTTGATGAGCGACGTCGCCTCATAACACAAAACACACATCGCTCAGGCTTTTTCTCCTTGACGCACATATATGTATTCGCTTTCCCGTCTTTCTTGGAAGTGCATTCTATTTGCATCCATTTTTCGGACATTTTAGGATAGAAATTTCTCTGTCGCCCATATGGGATACGCTGCACTCTAGTGGCGGGATGCCGTCACTTCGCGGGTTGTGTTTGATGCATTGTGTATTTAATGGTCAATGAGTGCATTGACCATAAAATACTTTACAGCAGCAGAGTCTTATTTTAAGGCTTTTGTGGACCACATAAAATGACATGGCGGGCCTCATTTGGGCCGTGGGCCTCGAGTTACTTTGGAAATGTAATAGACTACAGATTACAAATGATCCTATTCACAATGTATTAAGTAGTGTATCTTTTCAATGACTTTATAAAAGTAAAGTAAATGATTAATTTCATTTGTCCACTAGGTGGCGCTTATTGTAATTAACATTCTAATGGAATGGAAATCTTTGGGACTTTTTAACATCGTTAACATTTTCAAAAGTAACTGTAATATAATTACACGTTTTCTCTCAGTAATTGTCACGAATTAATGTTACTTTTATTTTGTAATTAAATTAAATTAAAACCAACATTGCTGACACGTGATGTGTAGCTTGTGTGTAGCTTTCAACTTTCTAGATGGGTTTTCCCTCAGGTTTCCCAAAATACTCAACTAGCTTCTACCAAATTAGGAAAACGAATAAATATATGATATATGAGTATATAAGAATATCGCAATCAAGAGAGTATTAAACCGTTCTCATTCGATTATTCATTCATTCATTCATTCATTCATCTTCTACCGCTTTATCCAATCTTCCCTCGGGTCACGGGGAGTCTGTGTCTATCTCAGGCGTCTATGGGTATTAAGGCAGGATACACCCTGGATGGAATGTAGGACACACACACACACACACACACACACACATTCACACACACATTCATACACTAGGGACAATTTTCCAAGGTGCCAATCAACCTACTGTGCATGTTTTTGGACCGGGGAAGGAAACCGGAGAACCCGGAGAGAAAAACCCCCTGAAGCACGGGGAGAACATGCACAAACTCCACACACACACACATGGCCGAGACGGGAATCGAACCCGGACCCTGCCGGTGTGAGGCGAACGTGCTAACCACTAAACCACTAAACCATTTGTGTCCGGGTGTCAGGGCTTTTCTTACTGACCCAATTGCAGTCACTTAATGTGCCAATCGTGCAGTAAAGACCCAGACATCCCGCTTACACCCGTGTTACAAGGTGGACCTCGTACGAGATAATCTAAGTAGTTCTAATAGAAATATTATTATGATTTAACAGAACATGGTAAACTGAATTTAAGAGGAATTGTGAAATGGCAAGCTTCCACATGGGAATTATGACTTAAGAGAAAGGAAAGCAGGATGAGTCACAGCCAGCGCTTGAACATTTACCGCAAAAATGCTAGTCTAAGGAGGATATGAAACACAGGAAGCACAAGGCCGTGTCATTCCTACTCCGTCTGATGACTTGGTTATAGTGGGGTTAAAATAATTGTAGACAACAAACCCCAATAAATTACTGTTTAATGAAGTTAATGGTTATTTGTCATCGACGCTCAAAGATGCTATTTTCGTGCTAAATGAACTCATCCCTTTCCTTTCCTATCGACTAATGCAAGGCGTCAAACGGGCCATTCATCCAAAAAGTAAAGGCCACCCTGTGCAGTCAAGTCTCATATCCTGGCCTTAGAAGAGAGGCTTTGTGGACAGAGCTCAGCCTCAGACATGTGGGCCAAATATGTATGTAAATGAGTTCTGAAGCTGCCTGAAGTCCATCCTCTTCTTGCTAAAATTATCTGTCCATTTCCGGGCCTGCTTTGATTCCTTCACCGATGCGATCCGGGGTCTCGGTTTTCTTGGCTTAATCTACAAAAAGTATTCCTGCAGTTCAAAAATTAATCATTTGGACGAATATGAAAGGCGAAGTAGGGCTCCCAGAATGCTTTGCTTAACCCTAAACTAACACGGACAGATAATGAAGGTTGCCAGAGCCAGAAACGTGTCCTCAAATGGCCAGCAAAAAGACACCAGGGCAATAAAATTAACAGTTGAGTTAAAGAATTTTAGCACACGTAGCATTTTAAGTCGTATTTATAAGATTTTAGTCTTTGCACTGGTATTTTTTTTGTCAATATATAAAAATGACTATTGCACTGAATAAATTAAGCAATACTTAATCTTCTATAAAACCACCTGTAATATAGAATTCCATCTAGACTACCAGGTATCTTAATGACTCTGTTATGGTCTGTGAAGAAAGAAAGAACCAGTTGTGATTTTATAAAATATAATATAAATATAATAAAATGCAATAAAATCTAATAGATAATAAAAAAAAAATTTTTTTTGATAAAATATCCTAGAATTGGTTAAAAAGAAATACATATTTATTACATGTATTGCACATAATGCTGGTGGCTGTTAAGAAAAACTGGGAAAAATGGAGCAATTAATGAACCAAATTTATACCGTATGGGAAAAATCACATTGCTCTATTTACATAATTACATTATATTTAAAAATGATTTTATCTTTTATCTTTATCTTTTTTAAAATCTTTTTTAAGATGAATGACGAATGAATGAATGAATGAATGAATATATATATATATATATATATATATATATATATATATATATAAATGTGTTACTTGTCAAATAGAGGATGATACTGGGGATTTTATGTGAATATAACTGAATTATAGATATATTATATATATATATATATATATATATATATATATATATATATATATATATATATCCAGGAAAGTCTGTGCAAATACAATATGTCCCCTATAACATGTTCATTAAAAAAAAATAAAGGTCTACATGGTTTACCTTAGGAGCTAAGTATCATGGGTTTGAATAACTTTCCACCAGTAGATGCTCAGGAATAAACAAACAAACAAACAAACAAACAAAAAAGAGTTATCCTAAGCATTGCATACACATTCCTCTTTGGTTAGCTCAAGAAAGTATTCATTAGCCATGTTGGAGAGGAAGAGCACAAGCCATGACACACACAACTATTAGGACCGATCCTGATGGAAGAAGAGTAAGAGATTGGGGGGGGGGGTTCCTAGATATAAATATAAAGAAGCCTCATATATGTCCAGAAAGAATTTTCTGGATCTTAAAGTGAGAGTGAGAAATGAGTATACATAACAATCCCAAACTCCACGCACAGGCTCTACCAAAGGATCTCCGCAATCAAGGTGATATAAAAAGAGAACTATTCTCCAAAGCCCAAGCAACAACAAAATGTAACGTATGCAAAACAATGCGTTCATTACTCACCATCCAGAGCTGAAACGCTAGCGTAGCTCAGCAAGGAAGTCCAAGATGCCGATGAAGCTCTGGGCTCCGAGTGCACTTCACTCCGCGGGAGGCCTTTGTCCCTCACTCAGTTACGGATCAGTGGCCGAGTGGCATTCACTTACTCCATCACTAACCCTTTTCCACGCGAAGCCGCTGCACGCTCCTGAACTAAGCCCCGCCTCCGGCCCTGCCCCCTTAACACTCATTATTCACCAGCACACTGCATATAATATAACCACTATATTACATCTATGCACCTTTATACTACCTTTATAGTATAGCATCGAATAAGCACATTACCCCTTGTTCTTATCTTTAAAGTAATTTAAAATGTACCTACACTATACACAACATCCATCTGTTGTTGCGCTCGAGCTTAATATAGTGGTGAAAAATGGCAAAACAGGATCATTGCACGGAAAAACAAACACCTGAGCAGTTACAAATAGTTTCTGTGGAAATCCTCATTTTGGCCGGAAACAATTGGCCGCCTTGTTGTTATAGGACGGCCCTCAATTCTTCCATCCAAGGACTTGTTGCCACAGCAGCCACTCACCATTGAGGAAAGGGGCGTGGCCTGATTGTGAAAAATCACAATGGATCCCCCCCCACCTCATTCGCAATTCCCCCTCCTTCTCCATCTCTCTTAAAATGAGTTTAACAGCGCTTTCGACTCACAATGCCCATACAAAAGGACACACACACACTCACACACTCACACACACACACACACACACACACACACTCACACACTCACACACACACAATGAGACTGTTGCAAGTTTTGCTGAAGGAGATCTTTAAACCTTTGGTAAAATGTTTTTTCAAGTCACTATGCATTAAAGAACCAGAATAATATAATAATATAAAGCTATAATGTTACTATTATCATTTTTACTACAAGTCTATGAAAAGACATTTTCATACCATAACCATAAACAATAAATTATAAAAAAAAAACAAGTGACGAATGTGTGAACACTTAAAAAAAAAGTATTTCATTACTTTAATTAAGTAGCTTTTTCACTTTTTTTCACTTTTTCAAGACATTTCAAAGTCAAAAATTGTTTTTTTTTCTTATCTAAACTACATTTTGCTAAATCTGTCCTTTACTTTTTAACGTATCACCAATTAAATGGAAAGCAACCAAAACCGGAACATAATTCTTAAAGGAGCCACGTACCATATTTAACAGTTAAAACAACTGGTAAAAACAATGACATACAAATGAATAATTAACAATTAAAATTAACAGAATATTTAACTAATAATTAATATTACTTTTAATTTATGAATGGCTTTATTTTGATTGGTGGTATCTATTTATCACCAGCATACAGTTCAACACAACATTTAGAGAGGAATAAATGATGGAAGAAACTCCTGACAGGAACTCCTGCCATAACACCCTGTGACCTTATTTATTTATTTGTTGTTTATTTGAAAATAATTTTTTAGGATCATTATTATTGTAATATATATTTATCAGTCATTACTACCATTACTATTACTTGTAGTAAAAATGATAATAGGAACATTATAGCTACAATAAATTATAGTAAAAACCTTTATAGGCAAAACTTTTTATTTTACCATGTTTATCTCTATTTTACACTTGTAAATTTTGTAAATCGGGAAATGTTCCCGATTCATCTGCTCAAGTATAAACATTAAATCCTGAGGTTGTGAAAGATTAGGAACACTGGGAATACTTAAAACGTAGGAACAAGAAGAAGATTCCTACAATATCTTGCATTCCTGAGTGGATCTTGAGCTCACAACATTCCTAATTCTGCCATGACTACGGCAAAACTTGTCTCTTTAATGTGGCAATTAGTGATGAGTCGTTCCCGAATCTCTTAATGTGTCTTTAATGTGAAGAACGAGTCGATTCTTTTATGTAAGCAAAGAATCGTAAAATCTTTGTGGGTTATGTGAGCAGTTTATCTCTCGACCCTTCTAGTCCAAGTCGTTCGTCCATTTATCGACATGGACATTATACAAAAATGGTATGCATGGAGGAGGACGTGGAGGATCTGCTTATTCAATATATCGCATTTTATTGCATTTCTGAGCAAAATGACTCAAAGATTTGTTCATTTTGAAGATTCAATGAACCAAATGACCTTCTTATCTTCTTATCTACCGAACAGTATTTAAAATACTTGAAATTGAAAGTACTTAATTTAAAGAAAAAAGTCATTTCAGGGTGTTTTTTGTTTTTTTAAGTCGTGTTTTTTCTGGAAAGCGTTCGGATTTGGTTTCACTGTTGTTCGTACGAGAGTCGGTTATGACCTCCAAAGCTTCGTAGCAGCTTTATTGCAGATGCAGCACTTTGCACATGCTGCACTGCTGAGAGCTCACAATGACCATATGGCACCGGCGTAACATCTCTAATCTTTCACCAGATTAACTTCTTCTATCAGATGGTTACGTTGCAGATTATAACAGCAGATTTAAGAAGCACGTAATCGGTACTTTATCGTGTACCAGAATCCTGGAATCAAAATTGATTCGAATATTCCGATTCCTGTCAATCGATTCAAATATTTATTCGCACGATTAACTAAAGATTAATCACACATTATTTTTCATTTACCATAAATTAATATGTTCCCTGTTTCTAATATCTAACTGAAGCAGATGTTAGAATTATATACACTCACAATCTCTCCTTTTAACCAAACGATTGAATATTTACTATTTATTTTACTCTGAAAATGATTCTTCTTTTAATTGATTCATTTTTGGTTCATTTCAATATTCATTTTTAGTGTCTCAATTGTTAAATATGGTACGCGGCTCCTTTAAGAATTATGTTCCGGTTTTAGTTGCTTTCCATGGAGACATGTAAAGGTTGCATATGGTAATGTATATATATATATATATATATATATATATATATATATATATATATATATATATATATATATATGTAATATAGCTAATATAGAGTGTAGCGAGTAGCGAGTAGCTCATACATGTTGTGAATGAGCAGATAGTAAGGGAAATTCGGGGAAATTTACGATGCGTTAGTAAAATTAGTGACACTAAAATAAAATAAAAAAGTTAAAGTAAAAACCAATTGCACGTTGCATATGGTGGAGATCTGAAGGTCAAGGGTTCGAGCGTATTCGTATTGCCAAGCCGCCACCCTTGGGTCCTTCAGCAAGGCCCTTAACCCTCTGTGCTACAGGGGGCGCCGTATCATGGCTGACCCTGTAATCTGACCTGAACTTCCAAACAAGCAAGAAAAATTTCACTATGGGACAAATAAAGGAGATTCTATTCTACATTATAAAACCTATAGAACGGTACTTTTGTCACATGACTTCCATGAACGCACGGATGAATCTGACCAGCAAAACATATTACAGTTAACACACACTTCAGCTTAAGTACGATTTAGTGTCCATGCAAAATAGCGCAACACATAGGCAAAATGTATTATTTCACTGCCGTTAACAAATCTAGTCTTAAACATGAATGAATCTCTCAAAGGAACCTATTGCATATGGCAAATATGCCCCGTTAGCACTGGAAAGGGGGGGTGTGTGTAGGGGGGGGGGAGTGGGGGCAGTGTATCCGTACAGAACTCATTACCCTGGCCATATGTGATCTCTTCAAATCTACACGTGATGAACTGCGTGCACTCTGTTTTTTATTACCACGCATCATGTAGGAACGCTTACAAGACGCCACGCCCCACCCGTTCCCGCCGCAGAGCACTTTCACCAACATCTCCGACATCGCCGTGCTGTTATTAAATCCACAGCACAATATCTCAGCCAAGGAATCCCAAAACAACCCGGAGGCCTTAATCAAAGGCCGTGACGCGAAAGAAAGGAGAGCAATAGAAATACAGAAGACAGGAAAGAGCAGCAGGAATAAGACGGATGGCAAAAGCTCCTATTAAATAAAGTTTATGACGACAGATTACACGATTTCATTACGCCGTATTCAGTGGACGTTTACAGCATTTAGCAGACGCCCTTATCCAGAGCGACGTACAAATAGTGCTTTAAGTGCCTTGTGTGATTGGTTACAAACAACCGTAGACTGTGTGTGTGTTTTTTAAGCTTCAGGCGTGTGTTTTGTTTATGAAAAGCATAGCCAAAAGTCCGGCCCGGGGGCCAAATGTGGACTGTGTTCAAACTTCCGCCGGCCCTCGGCCTCCTTCATAAAATCAGCAATATGCCCATCAGAATCATCGAGTACGATATACACGAAATATACAAAAGGCTATTTTATATTTCAACAGAAGATAGCAGTAGACTTCTGGCCTCAGTCAGGAAAGACGGAGGTAAAGCTATAAAACTCCACTGTATTATTTCCTAATAAGTAATAATAATCTGCCTTTTGATATTCGATATACAATCAAATAACATAAAAAAGAGTGATACAAATGAAGCTAGATGTGTTTAATCTTACCGGAATTAATTTTTTTTTTTTCTTAATTTTATTCATTCATTCATCTTCTACGGCTTTATCCGATCTTCCCTCGGGTCACGGGGAGTCTGTGCCTATCTTAGGCGTCTATGGGCATTAAGGCAGGATACACCCTGGATGGAATGCCAACCCATCGCAGGGAACACACACACACACACACACACACACACACACATTCATACACTAGGGACAATTTTTCCAAGGTGCCAATGAACCTGCCGTGCATGTTTTTGGACCGGGAGGAAACCGGAGAACCCGGAGAAAAACCCCCTGAGGCACGGGGAGGGGACGGGGAGAACATGCACAAACTCCACACACACATGGCCAAGACGGGAATCGAACCCCAACCCTGGCGGTGTGAGGCGAACGTGCTAACCACCAAACCACCGTGCCCCCTTCTTTTAAATTTTATGTGGTCTTCAAATATGAATGGCAAAGTAATTTGGTAAAAACGTGTTTATATTTATTTGCGTTCTGTTTGGAGAAATGAAAAGTATACTCTTATGCATTAAATAGTTCATTTGCATTCAGTGTCAGTGATTTAAAGAAATCTCTGGCTGAATGGCCGAACCCACATATTTTCAACTCACCAAATCTGGCCCTCTTTGCACAAAGTTTAGACACCCCTGATGTAAGGTCTTTAATAATGTGCGGATGTAGTGCTAGAAAGGATGATGCGTACGTTAAACCCGTTTTTCCGTTTAAATTGCAGAAATGGACAAGACGAAGACGCCTCGGCAAGGTCATTCCCGCACGAGGAAA
This sequence comes from Kryptopterus vitreolus, assembly GCA_030449085.1. Taxonomy (NCBI): domain Eukaryota; kingdom Metazoa; phylum Chordata; class Actinopteri; order Siluriformes; family Siluridae; genus Kryptopterus; species Kryptopterus vitreolus. The sequence continues at coordinate 1,903,180 of JACRUU010000009.1, read as the reverse complement.
ACCGCTCGATGCGCACATCCAGTGCAAAAATCCTGCAACGCCCCTATGTAACTTCAGCCCTCAGCTTCCTCAAGAAAGTCAGCTGCTGAGTGTAACGAAGCGGTTTAAACCAGACAGGGAAGTGGCACATGAAAATAACTGAATAGAGCACAAAGGCAACATTTCCCCCTCCAAAAACGACCCCACACACGATTACAAGACGAAGTGTGACACTTATCGGGTCATTTTTTTTTTATCTCATCGTATCCCAGAAGACACGAATAGAGCTGCTTCATCTGCGTGTGTTAGGACAGGAAAAGCAGCTGGGACGTTTCCAAAATCTCTCCACTTATCATGCCAGGGGGCCACTGCGATGATGTCATAATTCTTCGGGTCAGCTCCAGTGAGGCTGCTCGTGTCGGGAGCGCAATCACAAGATGACGGAGTCACGCAGTGTGCATGCGGGAAGTTTTATCGAAAACATGTCTCAGGAGACATAGAACAGAATAGAAGGATAGCCTTTATTTGTCACATATACATTACAGCTTGTTGTTGTTCATTTTTAGTGTCTTAATTGTTAAATATGGTACGTGGCTCCTTTAAGAATTATGTTCCGGTTTCGGTTGCTTCCCATATAAACTGGAGATACGATTAGGTTCCTAGACGGTAATATACGCTAATATAGCATATCGTTGTGAATAAGCAACTAGTAGGCATAATTTAAGATGCATTAATAAAATTAGTGCCACTAGTGCCTACTAAATCCCAGCTTGTTGTTTGTAGCTGGGGTCAGAGCACAGGGTCAGCTATGATACAGCGCCCCCTGGAGCATAGAGGGTAAAGGGTCTTGTTCAAGGACGGCAGCTTGGCCATACCAGGGCTCGAACCAGGATCCTCCAATCAGCAGACCACTGAGCTACCCTGTATTAAAGCAGATTAACGACAGGGCGTATAAGGAGACATTCGTTCTTGTTAGGGAGCTGGGGTTCAGAAAACAGAGCCCTTGAGACACTTAGGATTAAGGGCCTTCCCTTAGGGCCCAAGCGCATCAGTATGGCAATACCAGAATCTTTGACCAGCACCTTAAAAACTGGGCTATGACTCCAAGAAAGAAAGAAAAAACAAGCCCACCTTTCACGACCTCGATGTGTGAAGGATTTAAGCTGCTTTGAAGTGGACCGGATAAGACTTTAACACAACGTAATGGGGAAGAAATGTGTAACATTCCAAGGCACAGTCACTGTGGATCATCGACTCTAAAACGAAAGATCCGCTGGGAAAGTCGACACCTCTAAGCTCCAGTATGTAGTCAGTACAGGGCAATAAAAATAGCTGGAATGAGAATTATTCAAGTCTCATATCATGGATTTAAGGAGGTTATACACATTGCAGGATCACTAGGACTTTGATGTTATAATATAATAATTACTGAAATGTACAGAGAAAGTTTAACTCGCATACAGAGCTCAGTGACATTCATAAGCGCTTAATAGGGTTAATTAGGAAACAAGAAGGAGACTATTTTTTATCAAAACAAACAAGGGCACGGTGGGGTTTCAGGGGTTTTTTCTCCGGGTTCTCCGGTTTCCTCCCCGGTCCAAAAACATGCACCGTGATTTGTGACCTTGGAAAAATTGTCCCTAGTGTATGAAGTGTGTGTGAATGTGTGTGTGTGTGTGTGATGGGTTGGCATTCCATCCAGGGTGTATCCTGCCTTAATGCCCATAGATGCCTGAGATGGGCACAGACTCCCCGTGACCCGAGGGAAGATCGGATAAAGCGGTAGAAGATGAATGAATATATATATATATATATATACGATAAATGTAAAGCAGCTATATGTAATGCGTTATATGGTTCATGCAGTGTGTTTTCTACACAATTCTACAGTATAGAATTATAGAATTCAAGGTAATACAATTCTATGCAATTCATTATGATACAATTCATTCGCTTTTATGTCTTTGTCTTTTCAGATAAACAGCAAATCGTCAATTTTCTTGACTGACTTCTAACACACGGCCCTTTCACAAACACACCTTTACAGTGCGAACAGATGAACATCACTTTTTGCTTAGTTCATCCTGAATTCATTATCCTAAGGAATAGAAACGAAGAAGAAACCAAAAAAGCTCCATATACATGCTGCGGCAAGAAGACAATAAGACAAAATGAGTTTGTTAATGCTTACGCCAAGTTAAAGTGGTGATATTACATTAAACGTGTACTCATATAACAAGAATATGCAGCTTTAATCTCTTTTCATTGTGCGACTTCAATGGAAAGCGAATGTGGTCAATGAAGGCATTTAAAACCCCACGCACAACAGAACAAATCCCGCCTCGAACCTGACGCGCTCCCTGACCCACATTTCCTCTTAGAGCAAATCAAATTCCTTAGCTTTGCCGTAAATGATACAAAAGGTGTTTCTGCATAATGGCAAATACTCGCTTATAATCTTTTTATAATATTTACTGAGATCAGACTCACTTTTAAAGACACGCACGGCGCTTTACACATTATCAAGATGTGGAGCGGATATATTACTATGATAAACGATGAAACCGTGCCTGGCTCTGAGAGGTTCTTAAAACACTAGAGGAGATATTTCAGTCTTTGGGCTTCAAAGAAAAAACACAAGAACAGCTTCACGGTTTTGTTTTTCCGTCCAGGGAGCATGCACGAGGTGCTGCGTTTGCCACAAATGCCACCAAAGACAAATATTTGCACTGCTGCAACATGCAATAGTGTGCGTGGGGAGTTTCCCTTAACAAATATCATCAGACACATATATATATATATATATATATATATATATATATATATATATAAATTATACATATATATTTATATTTTTAAAGCATTTGGCAGACGCCCTTGTCCTGGGCGACTACTACAACTAAGCAATTCAGGGTTAAGGGCCTTGCTCAAGGGCCCACTAATAGTAGCTTTTATGTTTTTGGTGGTGGGATTTGAACCTGTGATCTTCCGGTCCAGAGCCCAACGCCTCCCCTTAACCACTGAGCTACGACCTCCCTATTTCTATATATATAGGCTATATCTATAGATCTATATCTATCTATCTATCTATATCTATTATCGATCGATATCTATATCTATCTATATCTATCGATATATCTATATAGCTTATATATATATATCTATATATATATATATATATATATTAATCGATATATATATATATATATATATATATATAGATATATATATATATTATATATATATATATATATATATATATATATATTAACCACTGAGCTACAACCTCCCTATTTATATATATCTATATCTATGTATATATCGATCTATCTATCTATCTATCTATCTATCTATCTATCTATCTATCGAGATCTATCTATCTATATCTATCTATCTATCTATCTATCTATATCTACATATATATATATATATTTATATATATCTATATCTATATATATATATATATACCCTACACGCACACACACATATGGCCGAGACAGGAATCGAACCCGGACCCTGAAGGTGTGAGGCGAACGTGCTAACTACTAAACCACCATGCCCCCTTGTTTTTAACATACTGCCAGTTAAAATCAATTCTAATAAGAACTTTCACACACACACACACACAACAAGTATTGGTCCTTTATCAAAGTTCGTGGCCAAGCACATCAGATCCATTTCACTACATGACCCGGGATCAGGAGTGTTTCGGACCTGCCACTCCTGTACAAATTGTACACCATTGTGGCATCGTGGTAATGACTAACGAAATCATTACTATACATCGAGTCAGAGCAATACCCTAGGAATCACGACAACGCTCTAACAAAGCATGTGTCGATGCAATTTCATTAAACAGAGGCATTCCAGCTATCTGCACATTCAGCTCCGCTTCACCCGACGAGCAAACCTTCATTAAGCGAAGAATGCATTAAAGCAGACGTGTCGCACACTAAGTTCCACGGTTACATGGTGTTGAGCAATGGGAAGTGACTACTGTGTCTTTTTGACAAGGTAAGTAGTTGCTTGCGTCTTCGCTTCCCTTTTCTTGGCACAAAATGTCATTGTGACGAAGAAACGATGAAAAACGTTCCTATTAGGCGAAACTTCGAAGCGCACTCCTGCTATATCCAAATAAACAAATCTCCAACACTAATCCTAAATATCCTATAATCATTAATACTTTATAAGGGTCAATATTCAGTATATAGCCTTTATAACTCGTAATAACGAAATAAAAGTAAAAAAACAACAAGTAATATTTATCAGCGAGTATGCGGAGTACTATGAAAGACCATTTTTAGGTAGAAGTCGACTGACTGTATGTGAGTGAAGAAAGGACATTACTCATAATCACACACTCCTCCGTTTCTCTTTCTCTGGCGTTTGTATTGTCGTATTATTTTTTTAAATATATGATTTATTTATAATTTATTAATGTCAAACTCTCTTGGAGTCCTTTCAAGTGTTCATGATCATACCATCCCCAATGCGGTGACGCAATCAGGATTCTTCATTGAGGATAAATACACGTATTATTGTATTAATTATATATATATAGATATATATATATATATATATATATATATATATATATATATATATATATATATATATATATATATATATATATTGTACGATATATGTATATATATGATTATATATAGTATATGTACGATTCCCTTCTCGGCCATGTGTGTGTGGAGTTTGTGCATGTTCTCCCCGTGCCTCAGGGGGTTTTTCTCCGGGTTCTCCGGTTTCCTCCCTAAGTCCAAAAACATGCACGGTAGGTTGATTGGAAAATTGTCCCTATTGTGTGTGTGTGTGTGTGTGTGTGATGGGTTGGCATTCCATCCAGGGTGTATCCTGCCTTAATGCTTATAGATGCCTGAGATAGACACAGACTCCCCGTGACCCGAGGGAAGATCGGATAAAGCGGTAGAAGATGAATGAATTATTATCTTACATCATTCTTACATTCTGTAAATCTGCTGTGAGACGATGTCTATTGTAATGCATTAATTATTTACAGTAATACACACAGACACGTCATAATGTTATGGAATGTCACGTTATAATGTCACGTTTTGATCTCTAAGCGTATCTATTTCTACCTTGCTTTATGTCACCATGAATCTGTATGTAAAACGGACAATAGGTGACGCACCATCATACAAACTGATTATAGACTACATGACCCTCGGTACAAATTTCAGAATATTCGTTTTGATTGGCAGGGTGTGAAGACGTAATTCAGTCCGATATGAAGTGTGTGTGTTTCCAGATGTGAGGCATTACAGTTTCAAACCACTTCCTCATAAGCCTGTTCTCAGTCACGCTCGGGTCAGTGATATAAAACACATCATCACGCTCGATTTGTAAACGGATCGTCTGGCATTTTATAAAAGTGACCGAACGCAAATGAAGTGGGATTTAAAATCTTTAACATTTTCGAAAGGTTTTGTAATTTAATTATACGTTTCGTTTCAAAAGTCGCCTGCTTTCTGATGAGACCCAAATATTTAACTTTCCATGGAGGTGAGCTGTGAAAAATATATTCTAACAAATAGAAGTGCGACAGGATCCAAGACACTGAGTGTTGCAGAGCATGAGGTGTCTTAAACATCTTAAAAGGAAATATATGAGGTCGAAATGCAGGTTGAAGGAAAGCTTCACGAAATAACACGGGTCATGAGCAAGAAGGATAAAATAAATAAATAAATACATACATACATACATACATACATACATACATTTCCTTTACACTTACAAAATAGAACCAGGTTGACAAACGCAACAAATCCAGTAACAAGAAAATTATATGGATCCCGATCCATGCATATATATATATATATATATATATATATATATATATATATATATATATATATATATATATATATATATATATATATATATATATATATATATATATATATATCATTCATTCATTCATTCATCTTCTACCGCTTTATCCGATCTTCCCTCGGGTCACGGGGAGTCTGTGCCTATCTCAGGCGTCTATGGGCATTAAGGCAGGATACACCCTGGATGGAATGTCAACCCATCGCAGGGCACACACACACACACACACACACACACACACACACACACACAATACAACACACACTCACACACACATTCATACACTAGGGACAATTTTCCAAGGTGCCAATCAACCTAACATGCATGTTTTTGGACCGGGGGAGGAAACCGGAGAACCCGGAGAAAAACCCCCTGAGACACGAGGAGAACATGCATACTCCACACACACATGGCCGAGACGGGAATCAAACCCGGACCATGGCGGTGTGAGGCGAACCTACGGCGTATCCTACGCGGCGACGCCTACACTACACCAGATCCTACGCCGTAACCTGACGCTGCACCTCTCCAAAAAAGAAACTACGCGAGGTATTAACTAGAGCGTGAGGTCTGTGATTGGTCGTCTCGGCGACGTATTTCCGGTGTATCGTCGCATGTATTCCTCCGTACCGCCTTTTTAAAAGTCCATAGTGAAGAAACAAAGCACGGACACGGACCAATCGGACGAAAGGATCACGGAAGAGAAAATATAAACACCGCTATGATTCTTCATCATCATTTTACAACGACTGCCAGCGAATTCCCGTCATCGCAGATAGCATTGTTGCTACAGCAGAAACCCATAACTCAAACACCACAACCAGCGCCAACTAGTGTTTGGGAATAGTCACTGCAGACTGTCTCAGAAGTAAACGCCCACGACAGCATGCGTAGGCTACAGCGTTCACTCCACGCAGAAGTATAAACCAGCCTCCCTGCGTTCATGCTACGTTCACACACTATTGCAGTTTTTGTAAATAGTTATTGACAATTTTTGCTACTTCAGCACTTTTGTTTTTTTGTACTTGAGAGAATCGCAATCTCGATTCCCACGGAGAAAAAACGCCATTCCCATTTTTGCGTAGACTGGCGATTTGACGTTAATCTGTTATCAGCAATGCATAACATGCATTCTGTTCGCTTATGTTTCGAAATGCTGCTAAATTGTTTACATCTTCGGTCCTGTCAACAAGCAACAGTGTTTTTTTTTTCTGGCGCCTGGCACTGTTCAAACACAGAGAGCGTATTTTAGCGACGAGTCTAATTGGGTCAGTTCGTGAAGACTCGTATAAAAATAGCAACCTGAACATTTTAGCGCCACGTTTATATAAAGGAAATAAAGTAATAATTGGAAGGAAATGTACAATCGTTATCCTTTAAACATCACGCAATCGTTTGGCTTTCATATAATTCCAGGGTATATCTTGGATCGTCTTGTAAGCTGCATACATGAAAAAAAGACAGGCTGTATCGGATATCATACGGTAATGTTTTTACTACACGGATGTTGAGAGCAGAAGTTCAATTAAAAGTACATTACGGAATTATGGCTCTATGAGACTTTCCGTCCAAGACACAAAACAATTACTCAATGGACCTACAAAAGTCAGATCGCTAGTCACCATTGGCTGTAGAGACACAGAATTAATTCCTTATTAATAAAGCAGGGGGTACGGTGGTTTATT
>JACRUU010000009.1:1835651-1888151 GCA_030449085.1 Kryptopterus vitreolus | reverse complement strand
AAGTTTTTGTATGTGTACACCAATAATTTACTAACAGGAATATATATTTATATATATATATATAGGAGTATAATTAAAATGATCCTTCAATCAATGTAAAAAGATTAAGCATGTGACAATAATAGGCACTATTGACCACCCATCTGCCCCAGTGGCCTAATGGGTAAGGCACTGGCCTCCTAAGCCAGGGATTGTGGGTTCGAGTCCCATCTGGGGTGGCTTTTTAAGCAGATGGTAGCATACTGAGCCCATAAGCCTGAAATAAATGACTGAAAACCATCCTCTTTTGAGTCTAAATTAATTTATAAATCTAAATTAATTTAACAGAGGATGGTTTTATGTTTTTTGGTCCAATACACACCTGCTAAGTCCAATTAAACAAACAATTAATTAATTTTTAGTCATAGCTGATATTCAGGGATGGAGAGACAGAAAAGTTATAATGAAGAAACTTGAGCGGAGTGGCGCAGCGGGAAATATTATCCATCACTTCAAGAAAAAAATATACATATGTTTCATGTCACTTTTGAATGAATGTAAATAAATAGAAGAAGACAATAAGAAAGTGTCCTGGAAATCCAGACGCTGATGACTCAAAACCTTCCTCTGTTACGTTCTTTATGTCTCAAATAAAGAAAAAACTTTTTAAAAACCCCAAAAAGAATCCCAAAAGCTGAAGGACAAAATCCATCGTTCTGTTAAGTCTAGGATATTTTATATCTGAAACAAATAAAAAGTAAACATACTTGATAGTGAGTTCTGAATCAGTGTAATTCTTGCTGTAATAATGTTTGTAGTATAATTAAAATGAGCCCTCAATGTAAAAAGATGAGAGAATGAAGTTTGTGTATGTGACACCAATAACCTACTAATAGGCACAAAGCACACCTCTCTGCCCCAGTGGCCTAATGGATAAGGCACTGGCCTCCTAAGCCAGGGATTGTGGGTTCGAGTCCCATCTGGGGTGACTTTTGAGCACTGAGGCAGAGGAAGCGCACTTAGTCATTTCAAATCAATGTTATTGTTGCTTTGACAACTTTTATAGTATAATTAAATTGATTCCTTAATGTAAAAAGATGACGGCAGTGTACCTGTCTGCCCCAGTGGCCTAATGGATAAGGCACTGGCCTCCTAAGCCAGGGATTGTGGGTTCGAGTCCCATCTGGGGTGACGTTTTTAGCACGCTGAGCCCATTAGCCTGAAATGAATGACTCCAAACCATCCTCTGTTAAGTATACATTTATTGATTTATGATTTATGTCTTTGGTCCAATACACACCTTCTCAATTCAAATAAAACAAACCATTAATGCTTCATTTTTTTCTCTTATTTTTTAGTCATAGTTGATAATCAGGGGTGGAGAGAATTTATAACAAAAAATAAAAACCATGAAGATAATCTAAATCCTGATTTAAACTACATTTAATTTTAATTTAATTTTTAATTCGATGTTTGGCTTGTTTTTTCAGACAACAAGCAATTTCAGTATATATAGTATATTCAGTATACACGGTATGATTAGTACTTTTGTTTAGAACTTTTTGAATTAAGAAACAATTATTAGATGCTCATAAATGACAATAATCCAAAAATGCAGAGAAAGATTTTCTTTCCTGACTGAAAACAGCCACTTTAGTTCAAACTCTCCTTATATAATACTATATTTCTATCCAATAATTCACACCAGTTTCTTTGCTTTCTCCCAGGGAAATTCCTCTCTGCCAAAATGTCCAAAGCTAGCAGTCTTCTGAAAAATGGGCTTTTTCAGACCAAGCTCTCTATAAAACAATAAGGGACGATGAGATGAACGTCACAGTATCCCAGACATACATTTATCCTTAGCGGCAATGTCATGTTGTTAAATCAGCAATACATTATTTCGCTTACCTGACGATTACACCTGGTCTTAAATCGAAGTTCTTCTGGACAATTTCCAGGAGCTCGTCTTCATCTCGCACGGACGTCCCGTAATGGAAAATTGAGATTGACAGCGGCTGGCTAATGCCAATGGCGTAGGAAATCTACGAGGCGAAACGATTGTCAAATAAATACAATAAATACGGATGGTCATTGGCTGGATGAACTTTGTGAAGGACTTTGTTTTATTCTTGTTAAAAATAAATAAATAAATAAACATAAGGGGCACGATGGCTTAGTGGTTTGCACGTTCGCCTCACACCTCCAGGATCCGGGTTAGAATGCCATGTGTGTGTGGAGTTTGTGCATGTTCTCCCCGTGCCTCAGGGGGTTTTTCTCCGGGTTCTCCGGTTTCCTCCCCCGGTCCAAAAACATGCACGGTAGGTTGATTGGCACCTTGGAAAATTGTCCCTAGTGTATGAATGTGTGTGTGAGTGTGTCTGCGTGTGTGTGTCCTGTGATGGGTTGGCATTCCATCCAGGGTGTATCCTGCCTTAATGCCCATAGACGCCTGAGATAGACACAGACTCCCCGTGACCCGAGGGAAGATCGGAGAAAGCGTGTAGAAGATGAATGAATGAATGAATGAATGTCCTTACCTGTACCAGAACTCTTCTGCACAACTTGGCTTTTACAAGAGATTTGGCAACCCAGCGTGCAGCGTACGCTCCAGAACGATCCACTTTGCTGCAATCCTTCCCAGAGAAAGCACCACCTCCATGACTGCCCCATCCCCCGTACGTGTCGACGATAATCTTTCGACCTGTAAGACCTGCATCTCCCTGAGAATCACATTAGCAGGCGCAAGAAAACCAGGTCAAATGACAACAAAACAAACAAACATGACTCTTATGGGATCCGTTTTTTTTGCAATCTCGTATATAAAAGTTTATCATTATACAATTGTACTCACCTGAGGGCCACCCATTAGAAATTTGCCGCTCGGGAGCAGGTGATATATAGTCCTGTCGTCCAGGTATTTGTCCGGGATTACGGCCTTAACCACTTTTTCCATCAGATTCTCCCGAATCTCGCCTAACGTGATGTGGGGATTGTGTTGGACCGAGATGACCACTGTATGTATTCGGATCGGCTCCATCGCTCCCTTGTCATCGCGGTATTCCACTGTAACCTGTCGGATTGATCGATTTCATTCGACACTTTATTTCACCTCCTTTGACATTTTATTTGCTGCAGAAATGCGACGTGAAATGCACTTTTTAACCTGTGATTTACAGTCAGGTAGTATCCAGGGACATTCTCCATTCCTTGACAGCTCTTTCATTCTTGAATTGAGCTTATGAGCCAGGAGAATCGTCAGCGGCATGCATTCCTCCGTCTCGTCTGTTGCATAGCCGAACATTAATCCCTGTAATAATAATAGTAATAATAATAATTATAATAATATAACCCTAATTTGCTCGTTTAGTGGTTAGCACGTTTGTGGAGTTTGTGCATGTTCTCCCCGTGCCTCAGGGGGTTTTTCTCCGGGTTCTCCGGTTTCATTAGTGTATGAATGTGTGTGTGTGTCCTGCGATGGGTTGGCATTCCATCCAGGGTGTATCCTGCCTTAATGCCCATAGACGCCTGAGATAGGCACAGGCTCCCCGTGACCCGAGGGAAGATCGGAATAAAGCGGTAGAAGATGAATGAATGAATGAATTAAAATGAGACCTCAGTGTAAGAATGAATGAATGAATGAATGAATAAGCCCTTTCTTCACAAGAACATATCAAAAGTTGTTATATGTTGCGTTATTAAAGCGCTAAAGCAAATTGACTTTGTTTTACTAATGTAAATAACCCGTGATGTTACTATGTTAGTGATCTGCTCCTTCACTCTGCGTCGTGTTGGTGAATGAATGAAACCCGAACAACAAAGAAGAAACGAATAAAGAAAGTTCCATGCATCCACTCACGCTTCCTAAATTTCCCCCCAATTACACCTACTAGCTGCTCATTCACAACAGGTACGATCTCCTCACTATATTAGTAAACACCGTATCACCCGTTTATATGGGAAAAGCAACCGGAACACAATTCTTAAAGGAGCCACGTCCCATATTTTACACTTGAAACCACCAATAAACAAATAACATTGAATTAAACAAGAAATGAATATTAAAAGAATCATTTCCAGCGTAAAATAAATATTAAATAATCAATAATTTGGGTGCATTTTGGGTGCAATGTATATAATTATAACATCTGTTACAGTTAGAAATATGAAAAAGGTGAATTTATGGTACAGTTGAAAACGTGCGATAAACAAATAAATATTTAAATGGACTGACAGCTCTAGTTACTGTGCTATACTGTGAATAAAATATTCCATCAAAAACTCTTATTTGCATAAAAGAATCCTTACCTGATCACCAGCACCAATGTCCTCCTCATCACGACCTTCAAATACGCAGTCGCTAATCTCAACACACTGTGGCTCCAAGGCCACCAGAACATTGCAGGTCTTGTAGTCAAAACCTGGTAAGAGAAATCATTCGGGTCAGGATGAATCTATCATGTCAAGAAGCTAAAAACATACAGCCTGGTTTAGCAACAACAACAAAACGGTCTTACCTTTGGACGAGTCGTCATATCCGATGCGTTTCACAGTGTTTCTGACTACTGTCTGGAGATCGACTACTGCTTTAGATGTCACTTCTCCACAAAGCAGGATCATCCCAGTCTTAGCCACACATTCTGTTAAAAAAGGAAAAAAAAAAACGTTTAATCCTGTAAATAAAGCACTTATGAATAATAGCAATTTAAGCACTCGGACAGTGAGCGACAGTTCAGACTGGACTGCATCGTGTTGGAGGACGGAACAGTAGCCATGTTGGTTCAGGATTCCCTTTCGGTGCAGAATAAGATCTTTCCTGCTCCAAAACAACCCCCAAAACCTTTCACCTCCATGTTCGGCATCTTCTCACTTATTCTCTATATCACACAGCATTTTAACTTTTTTTGTTTGTTGCATAACTTTGTTTGTTGCGTTGCATATATGATGGTGTTCAAACCAGGGACTTGAAAAAATGGATTCTAGAATGGGCGGGTCCCTTATAACTGATGCACATGTCCAGTCCAGAGACCATCAGTACGGATGAAGCTTCTTGTGGTTGAAGGCATAAAACCTGTGGATATGGGACGATGGTGGTGGTTACCCGATAAGAAAGTGAAGCCGGCTGTCCTAGGATGGAAGTACATGGGGAAAAAAAACTAATGCACTACTTGAGATTTATTCTTATCCTTAATAACCTCGAAAGAACGCCCCCTCGAAAAAACAACAACATCAAAATACACGAAAATCCATAAACTGAATGCACAAATAAATAAATAAATATTAAAATATTTATACCACATGCAACTCTGGAGTCAGGGTCTTGGGCAAGATATGCGTCCAATACGGCATCACTTATCTGATCACACATTTTATCTGTGGATAAATCAGAGGACACGTTATACTGTTATATAATCAATGGCTAACTATTAATCTCTTCTACGGAGGTAATGAATCTAGCCAAAGGTCGTTATATGAATATATATATATATATATATATATATATATATATATATATATATATATATATATATATATATATATATATATATATATATATATACGGGTATGCAACTTAATCAGGACTAATATAAAGTGCGGAACATAAACCGAGGTTCATAAACTGATCATTATGCATTATTATTATTATTATATTATTATTATTATTATTATTATTATTATTATTATTCATGCAATGGTTTGCGCAATCAGAAAGACTTCATGTGCATGTTCTGTAGGACGGATATAAGGGGGAAAAAAATCAAGTCTCACCAGCATGACCTTCACCAACCGACTCGGATGTAAAAAGGAAAGTTTTCCCTGGTTTGCTGTAACTGGTATTATTCATGATGGATGAACTGGAAGCCGCAAAATAAACCAGTTTCAAGTGCAACCAGTCTCGGCTGCTGCAGGAAACCCAGCGACAGAAGTGCACTCGGGGATGAAGCTCCACTCCGTGCTACTGTAGGAGGGGTTTAAATCCGACCCCAGATAACGAAACCATGCGTGAATTTCAGGCTCCACGTCTGCGGAATGCACACACAGCGATCCAGCGAGAATACTAATCATTTATATACTGTAACCAAGTACAGAGTCAGGATTTCCTCTTTCCCTTTTTTATTTTCCTAAGGAACAAAAACAACGCTTCAAACAATGAAATAAACAATAAAGGCTTACAAAAGACAACAACAACTAAGTTTGAACAACGCAGCAAATTCAAAGAACTACTTAATCACCTTTAATGTTCTGCAATAATATGTATATGTATATATATATATATATATATATATATATATATATATATGATATATATATGTGTGTGTGTGTGTGGTGTGTGTGTGTGTGTATAAATAATATATAGAAAAAGTCATCTTTTTTAACAATACAATGAAACAGAAATATTGTGTTAAGTTTAAGTGCAATCTCGCTTGTAATTAAGGAAAAAAAAAAAAAATATATATATATATATATATATATATATATATATATATATATATATATATATATTCTGTGGATGTAGACATTCTCACAGCAGGGGGGGCCCGGGGCATTCTGTCCCTTGGAATCCCTATATATATATATATATATATATATATCTATATATATATATATATATATATATATATATATATATATATATATATATATATATATTCAAAAAGCTCTAGGTCAGGGTTGTCCAATCTTTTCCACAAAGGGCCAGTGTGGTTTGCAGGTTTTCATTCCAACCAAACCAAACCAAGTCTTAATTGATTGTCTTAAGACTTAAGTAATACTAATACTAATACAGGAGTGTCCAATCATTTCCAATCATTTCCAGGTCAATTTTAGGGATTTTTAGGGTGGACTTGGTTTGGTTGGAATGAAAACCTGCACCCACACTGGCCCTTTGTGGAAAAGATTGGACAACCCTGCTCTAGGTCTTTAAATGTATGTGGACTACTTAATAGTACTAACATGTAATACATATATAATAATATACATATTAATAATACCCTAATACTTTGGTGTACAACACTGACCTAAACATTGTTTCATGGTAACACGATATCCCATAATAGCAATCATCTCATTCAGAATAACAAATCATTTTTCAGAAAAAAAAGAAGCTCAAGATGTTCACATTGTCACAAATTCCTACTTTAAGTATCTGCATGGAGTTCCAGTAAACAGACTTAAGTAAACTATGATGACGTTTTGGAGGCGAATTCTGTCCATATATGGTGGAATCTTTTCATCCATTTATTCATTGATTCATTCATTTGTGGGTAACAGGGTTATCCTGCTGAGGTTTTATAAAGGATCTTGATCCTGTTCATGTTGTGTGGACACCATAAGAAAAAAAAAAAAACGTGTACAAATACACACACTTCACTTTTTAAGCTTTTAAGCAAAGTCAAATCTTATTTTCAATTGTCAGCGAAACATGATGATGGTCACTATAGTAAATATATATATATATATATATATATATATATATATATATATATATATATACAGTACTGTGTGCAAAAGGTTTTAGGCAGGTATGAAAAAAAATGCTGTAAACAAAGAACGCTTTCAAAAATGTTAGTGTTAATTATTTATGAATGAAATGCAGTGAATAAAGAAAATGGAAATGAAAGCACACTTTACCTTCAAAACAGCAGTAATTCTTCTAGGTACACTTTTACACAGTGTTTATGAAGGAACTCGGCTGGTTGTTTGTTCCATCTTGGAGAAGTAAACACAGATCTTCTGTGGATGTCGAAGTTCTCACATCCTTCTGTCTCTTCATGTAAATCCCACACACACTCCATGATGTTGAGATCAGGACACTGTGGGGGTCGTGCCATCACTTCCTACTACTTCTACTTCTTTAAAAGTCACTCACAACAAATATTTTTTCTTTTGTTCGCTCACTTTGTAAATTGACGAAAGTAAACAATCATTATTTATATTTATGAAAGCATTCTTTGTTTACAGCATTTACACAGTACTATATATATATATATATATATATATATATATATATATATATATTTTTTTTTTTTTTTTTTTTTTTTTTTTTTCACTGCTAAAAGTTACTTATTCATTACTCACGTCTTCAATTCAACAATCATTGTCAACTGAAAGACGTTGTCCTTTTTATTACTTTCCACTTCTTTATCTCCTGTGTTTATAGTCCCTTGTGATACTGCATAACGGCCTTTGCCCAGTCATATGAGTGCAGTACATATTCATCAGGTGCATAAGCCGAATACAGGGTGTCTAAACTGAACAGCTCACCGACTCAGGATCCAGAAGGCAGTCCGTAATAATCTGGCAGTCAGTGTACACGCAGGCTAGGAGGGGTGGCCTTGTGTGCAAATGAGGGCTGAAACCTTCCTGCCTGTTTGCTCAGACTTGTGTTGTCGTTCGGAGGAGCCTGTTCTTTATATACGCATGGACATATAGATATACATACACACACACACACACATATATATATATATATATATAAAATGATATCCTGTATTTGTTAAGCGATGGTCGAGAGTCCGTTATAAAGCAACGTTTTGTCTGTGTTAAGACTTTTCAAGCACTTTTTACATTTGTCATCTGAGAAGGACGAATATGGTGAGTGAAACTGTTTCCTCGTTTTGTTTGCCTTGCGATTGTGTACTTATTTGTTTAAGGTTAAAACCAACTCTATGGACGGAACAAGTGCTTAAAGAATAACAGCAGAAGTGTACAAAAAAAGGGGGATTTTTAAAAAAAAGAAAAAAAAAGAATAAAGGTTTGCTAAATGAAGTTGCACAAAAGAGCTGGACTAGTCACTTATTTCATCACTTATTGAACAGTAGAGGAAGTTCAGGAGGGAAGTAAAAGCAGATGTCAGCAAAATGTCAGTAAAAATGGCAGTAAAAATGTAGCAGCAGTTTGCTGAGAGTTCTGGGGTATAGTAATGATTTTCCTTTCTTTTATATGATCACATGTGCCAGAAACACAAGTTATTGTGAATGTTAAAAACTATAAATACCGGGGCACGGTGGCTTAGTGGTTCGCACGTTCGCCTCACACCGCCAGGGTCCGGGTTCGATTCCCGTCTCGGCCATGTGTGTGTGGAGTTTGTGCATGTTCTCCCCGTGCCTCAGGGGGTTTTTCTCCGGGTTCTCCGGTTTCCTCCCGGTCTAAAAACATGCACGGTAGGTTGATTGGCACCTTGGAAAATTGTCCCTAGTGTATGAATGTGTGTGTGTGTGTGTCCTACGATGGGTTGGCATTCCATCCAGGGTGTATCCTGCCTTAATGCCCATAGACGCCTGACAGACACAGACTCCCCGTGACCCGAGGGAAGTTCGGATATAGCGGTAGAAGATGAATGAATGAAAAGCTAGAAATAATGTTTAAGTAATTTGTCAGATTACAATGTTGTACAACGTCATATTCAGATTAACAATTACCGCCTTTATAACCCTGTTATAGGCCGAACATAACGCGCAACCCCAAAGCTCCAGTAAAGTCAGTCAAGTGCAGGAGCAGGTCAACGACGTCAAAGTTATCCTTAAAGACAACATAAACAAAGTGTTGGAGAGAGGAGAGAGGCTGGATGACCTGATTGATAAAACAGACGACCTGCAGGCCACTGTAAGTTCATAACGCCGATTGGTTTGTCATAACGTAACTATAACAATTACATGACCGTTACTGAATTCTTTCCACTTTCTCCTTTAACCCGTGCGATTTCCACCAGGCCGACTCGTTTCAGAGGACGTCTGCACGAGTCTCCCGAAAGTATTGGTGGAAAAACATCAAAATGATGATCATAATCGGCGTGGTTGTCTTCATCATTGTTTTGATCATCATTCTGTTGGCCACCGGAGTCATTCCGTCATAACACGGCGGACGTTTTAATATTAAACGCAGGAGCAAAAATCGATTGTCATGTATATTTATGATGTTTTTTTCTTTGTTTCTATCAAATGTACTTTGGGAGAAAAACGCATTCCATGCTTTAATGTCGTGTAAATAACAATGAGATTTCTCCGTCAGATCATTTGTACACTATAACGTTTGTTGAGTGTTGCTTGACTTTAGATTAATCAATCAGCATTCCATTTGAAGTGTTTACAACACTGAGTAACATTAAAAAGCCGGCCTCCTGTAGACCTTTGAAACCATTGAAACGCATGTGTGAAGGGTAAAGGTATAAATTTGTGACTTCACACGCTTTAGATCCTGTTTATGTTCCACCCTTTGGTCATGGTTTGAATGGTATTGGTTTGAATTTCTTGCTATTTCATTAATAATAAAGTGTATTTTACACTGCAGGCAAACATGATGCGCAACAGATAAACTTATTGTATATGCAAATGAGCATGTAAATCCAAAAGACTGTACAGAAAAAAAAAAGACATAATAAAGAGACTCTTTGGCATGCATTGAATTCAGAATCGATATACTTTATTTCAGTCGTATCACTAAACGATTCGAATGGTTTTTGTAGCAAAAACAAAGAAAAACACTCCTAATTATTTTGAAGATATTAAATACCAGCAAATCTAAGAAAGGAACGAAGGACCTAGGAGCACAATGCTTGCAAATAAACAAACAACTAACATAACCAAGAATATTAACATAATATTTAAAAAAACAAATCATTTTGACTGGAGAAAGCGTGTTCTAGTGAAACCGCGGGCAAGTTCAGTGTCGATCACAACGTCCACCTTCGTCAGGCAGCTCATAAAGACAAACGCGTACTGCGCATTAACCAGCAGCTGCAGTTCAATGAAGCCTCTTTTCTGTGTCATTAACACGCCGTAATAAACATCAGATGTTACCTTCCATATATATCCCCACCTGAAAGACAGAAAATAAAAACATTAATTAATATCAATAAAAAAAAACAAACAAACAAAAAAAAAAACCACGAGCCAGATGTTTCAGAATACAAATAAATATAGAATTAATCCGTACTAAAAAAGAAAAAAAAAAGGAATCCCGCTTACAAATGCGATAAACCTTAGTAATAAATTTACGCCCAGACACAAATATGAAGCCTTTTAATTATTTGAAAAATTCACAGTAATAAAAAAAAAAACATTTCATGCAATTTTCTCAGGATTTGAAAAGATTATGTATTTAAAAAAAAAAAAGAAAAGAATAAAAAAAAAAGAGAATTTGTTAAGAGGAAATTAACAAACTTCTTCCGGCGCTGCCATTAAAAGACAAAATACAAATATGAAAAGTAAGCAATTTTCTCCAGCGTAGTGGTGTCCCGAGTACAAACCAGGTTTTAGCTCATGGACTACTGGCTATTACTGCTTACACAGGCTATAAATAAAGAAAAGCACGCATTACAGGTAAGATTAAAAGGGCATATATATATATATATATATATATATATATATATATATATATATATATATATATATATATATATATATATACATATATATATGTATATAAATATATTAATCACTGGAAAATCCAGAGAAGGCGGTATCCTTTAAAAAAGTAAACGGTTATTTTTCAGTGTTGTCGTATTTAACCATTACCTGTAAAAAATCACATTACGTTGCATTACATTAAAAAAAATTACATTAAAAAAAAAAAAAAAAAAAAAAAAAGAGGCATGAATTTTAAACAGGAAAAAAAAAGGTAAGGATTAAAGCCTGGTGTATCCGTTATGTTTGCTGGGGTTTTTTTTGTTTTTGACAAGTCATATACAGGATGTTGGAAGACCATACCAAATGGGAGCATTCGAGAGCGTACGCCTCTCGTACCCTGTCCGCATTGAGCGGGCCTGAGAGAATCGGGAAGTCAGCTCATGGCCTGCAAGGAAGTCCCCACTGGCAGGTACAAACAAGGTCAGAGTTAGGAGACAACATTCTTCTTTTGTGCGTTTTCGTTGCAAATCCTTATTTTTCTCGTACCCATTTAGCAGTACTGTACCTGTTAACGTTTTTTTTTTTTTTTTTTTTTTTACTGTTACATAAAAGGCAAGAAACAGCCAAAAGCCAGCTGTTACATTACTGCCAAAAGACTCTATGTTAAGCACTACAGTAAAGCACTCCAGGGTGCTGTGAAAAACTTTAAAAAAGAAAAGAAAACAAACAAACAAACAAAAAAAAGCAAAATACATTACATAAGAGGTTAATGTAGCAATAAAGATAATGGCTAAGGATGGCTTGGGTTAAGTAATGCAACTGCATACCTGTACGTATGTTTTGGAGTTTATGCTTGTAGTATTGCTAGTATGGCTTGTAACTGTTTTGATGGCCACCTCGCCTTGGAGATTTGCCGTAACCACTCTGCTGGTCTGCAGGTCGAGCAGAGAACATAGGAGGGGAAAAACACAGCGGCTATTAAATGTATACGAACATCTCAGGATGATCATAGCTTACAGCCAAAACTTCACGCATATATATATATATATATATATATATATATATATATATATATATATATATATGCACGATGCACGATGAAGATCCGGGTATCAACACACCATCTGAAATGGACTTTATTAATCCAGTTTAAATTAGCCAATTACTTAGAACACAAGTGTCATTCATATGTTAATTGCATTAGATACTTACGTTAGTGGGTTTTTTTTTTGTTTGTTTGTTTTTTCAAATATAACGTTTTCTGCGAATATTGGAAGAGACAAAAAAATTTTTGGAGTAAACTGGATGAATTTTTAAAAATAGTTTATTTTCTTCTAAAAGTGGCCATTGGCTGGTGGTCATTTCTCCACTGACCTACAGATATACAGTTTTGTTTTTTTTAAACTCTTGCTGAAGGCTCTCAAGGCACTTGTGACAAATGAGTTGTGAAGGTAAGACATCCCTTTCCCCATTCCACATAGCACCACATCTCATACAATAAATATCTACATTATATCTTAGGTTAAAGCAAAGACAGACCACAAAACAAAAAAAAAAACAAAAAAAAAAACAATAAACAAAAACATGAATGAGCTAAACAGCTATGCTTAAAGCTTAGGTCGTTTAGTGTACAGTTCTCATTTATATCAGTATCAAAAAATCTTTCATACATTATTTTCTTAGAGTTTTTTTTTTTTTCTTTCTTTTCTGTTTTTTTTTTTTTGCAGCGTTTTCACAAACAGCATTACATACTGCTGTAGTCACCATATCCGTAGTAGTTGTAACCCGAGTAATCATAGCCCCCGTATCCACCATAGCCTTGATTGTTGTAGCCATAGTTTCCGTAATTTCCATATCCTTGATTCCAATAGTTCCCGTAGCCCTGGTTCCAATTTTGATTAGGTCCTGAAATCGAGAACCAGAAAAAGTTCCACCCTCCTCAACGGTGTCCTGAAATCGACCTTGTGAACCATGTGTTGTGTGTCATCATATTGCATTGATTGTCATAGTGGAAAAGTTCCCATCACGCCAGATATTCCCGTCATCATCATATTGCAAATAAAATGGTGTGTTATGGGTTGGTATGAATAATATAAATATATCATCATCGGTAAAAGATAAATGAATGAATGAATATATCATCATTCATCTTCTACCGCTATATACCGCTATATCCCTCGGGTCACGGGGAGTCTGTGCCTATCTCAGGCGTCTATGGGCATTAAAGGCAGGATACACCCTGGATGGAATGCCAACCCAATCGCAGGGCACACACCACACACACACACACACACACACACACACACACTCACATTCACACACTAGGGACAATTTTCCAAGGTGCCAATCAACCTACCGTGCATGTTTTTGGACCGGGAGGAAACCGGAGAACCCGGAGAAAAACCCCCTGAGGCACGGGGAGAACATGCACAAACTCCACACACACACATGGCCGAGACGGGAATCGAACCCGGACCGTGGTGGTGTGAGTCGAACGTGCTAACCACTAAACCACCGTGCCTCCTAATATATATATATATATATATACATATATGGTATACACAGTGCAGCTGTTTCTTAGCTTGTAATTATACAGTGTGGGAAGGCAACAGCCAGATGCCATAGACAGCATAACTTTTATAATTAACCTTATGTAAAGTCATACATTACAGATACACTACATAGTGCATAGCATTATTTGCACATCGCTCTGGAGATGTGTGTGTATATATACACACATGCATGCATATATGAATACATAACCACACACCACTCACCTCCTCTACCACGACCTCTAGAAGAGAAGCCACCTCGTCCACCCCACTGCTGCTGCTGGTACTGCTCCTTTGACATGGCTACTTTGACTTCACACTGTATCAAGTATACACAAGCATTGTCGGCTTTATAACTTTAGAAAGGTTTCAACAATTTTCCCTATGGGATCAATAAAGCATTCTGATCGATGTCTGATGTCTTAACAAATATTAGAGAAGGCATTAAAGTAATTATAGGTACAAATAAATTCTCTGGGTTATCAAATCGATCTATTAATGATATAATAGTAAGAAGAATTGGATATCAATGTTAAACTACATGCCGATATCCTGTACCTTGCTAAGGCCTATATTATGGTACTTCTTTTCCATGATTTTCTTTACTGGTTCCTCCTCTTTGAAGGTGATGAAACAGAATCCTCGTCTTTTATTCGTTTTGTTCTCCATGGGCAACTCGATCGACTCCACCTGACAGAGCGAAACACCGATCCGTGCCATCAGTTTCAGATGAAATAAAATTATAGCATGACATTATGTATGGTTCATTTGTGCAATCAGTACTGAAGGAGTTCCTCCACGCCGAGCCAAATATCAAACGCGATGACTTTCACTGACTAAATAGGCAAATTTCCATAATCTATAAGGAACGGAATAGCTCGCCGCTGAATAACGAGCAGACAAAAAAGTCAGATGAACACATTAAATGAAGTGTAGCTTTTTCCGTCGTCTAATTTTAATACTGCGTCATTGTGCAGCCAAAGCTTTTGACATTTTTCTGGCACGTGTGCGTTAATAAAAATTTACGAAAAATAACCTAGAGTAAACATGACAGATATAATAAGTGGGAAAAAACAGAATTTTTTTTAATTATTGGAAAATTTCATTAATGGAAAGTAAAAAAAACCCATGTTCCATGACTAAAAAAAAAAATATATATATATACACATTTATAAATCATTGTCTGGAAAAGAACATTTAAAAGTCCATGACCCATGGGAACCGTAGGATTTGCAAATTTTTTTATTTTTATTTGTTTAAACACACCTCTCCGAATGCATGGAAGTACTCTCTGATCTTCTCTTCAGGAGTGTCTGGTGAAATGCCACCAACAAAGATCTTCTTCACAGGTTCTTTAGACTTCATGGCTTTTGCTTTTTTGGGGTCGATGACTTTTCCGTTAAGCTTGTGTTCTTTTTGTCGAATAACCTACAACCACAATAGATGAAAAAGGCATCGTTACTACAGAGCGAGTGCTTTTTTTTTTTTTTTTTTTTTTTTTTTTACAAGGAGAGCAAACAGGTTCGGATGTAAACAGTCAGCGACATGTAAATTTCAAATACAAGATGTGATTGTAACTGGAAGTGCTACACTCCTGGAATACTGGTAAATCAGTTGGCCTTGTCACAGAAGGCGTCAGAATGAAAAAAAAGAGAGAAACACCCGTCACATAAATCATTACTAACTTCTTTCGTTGTATATCCCAGAAACAAATATATACTGATTCCTAATACTATATTATCAGTTTATAATAACAAACCAATCATTCAAACTATATACATGGTGACATGTTCTGTAATCAGCTTTTCCTGAAGGAGTGTCTGGTGTAATATCCTGTAGGTTTTCCTAAATAGGAAAGTCTTCAGGACAGATTTAAGAGTATCGTTGTAACATTGGAAGTTGTGCTTTGTTGTATTACAAATTATTTTCCAACCCAAAATGAAAGAAAAAGAAAAATTCTGCGGAAGGAATTTCCATCTATGATTTAATAGACGTTAATACTTATAAATCCCAGTAATCTGGTGGAGTATTACATGTAATTTTTACAATGTATGATTCATTAATCAAAACTTGTATTGGGGGGAAAAAAAACACTTGTGGCATAAATAAAACCGATTTAATGAAAATAGTTGATGAAAATAGGGAAGGTCTGCGTTTGACGCGATGCTTTTTCGAATAAGAGCACCATCCACTGTGTTTTATTCCTTGTTTATTGCAACGCAGAGGCAAACATACTGAAAATCAATACCTTTTCCACGCTTTCAGCGTCTTTAAACAATACGAAGCCAAAGCCTCTGGATCGACCGGTCATCGGATCCAACTTTAAAGTGCAGTCTACAACCTCCCCAAACTTGGCGAAGTAATCTTTTAAGTCCTTCTTCGTCGTGTCCCAGCTCAGGCCTCCGACAAACATTTTCCTGCAGAAGGAATAAAATAAAGAAGTTCAGAAGTTATTAATTTGCACCAAATAATGCTTATATAAAGGCGACCTGAAATGCTTCAACCAAAATGTCTTAAAGAGTATATAAGAAATGTAAAAGGGACAGAAACTCTCATTTTGTAATTAAAGTGGTATAATATACAGGATGGGGCACGGTGGTTGAGTGGTTAGCACGTTCGCCTCACACCGCCAGGGTCCGGGTTCGATTCCCGTCTCGGCCATGTGTGTGTGGAGTTTGTGCATGTTCTCCCCGTGTCTCAGGGGGTTTTTTTCTCCGGGTTCCCCGGTTTCCGGTTTCCCCGCTCCAAAAACATGCACGGTAGGTTGATTGGCACCTTGGAAAATTGTCCCTAGTGTGTGAATGTGAGTGTGTGTGTGTGTGTTCTGCGATGGGTTGGCATTCCATCCAGGGTGTATCCTGCCTTAATGCCCATAGACGCCCGAGATAGGCACAGACTCCCCGTGACCCGAGGGAAGATCGGATAAAGCGGTAGAAGATGAATGCATGAATGAATGAATATACAGGATGGAGCGTGCAAAAGTATTGGGACAACCAGCTTGCCTTCTTCCCAAGCCAAAATGTTATTTGCCAAAATCATATTCACACAACTCTACGTTCATTAATAACTTTAGAAGACCCTCATTAGAAGACCCTCAGCCTGGTGCACAAGTCCAGCTCCATGAAGATACGCTTTATATGGGATGGAATGGGAAAATGTTCTGCTATCGAAGGTCTGAACCCCAAAACCTTTCCTTTTTATATACACCTTTTAATTTCTGAATGAATTCCACACAAACACACTCCAACATCTGGACCACCACCATCATCATCATCATCATGTCCAGACAACTAATGGAGACCACATAAGGAAATGTGCTAAAACAAACAAAAAAGCACATATTCACGTGTCCAGAAAGTATTTCGAAACAGCTACAAAAACCTGAACGTGTTTCATTAAAATTAAAAGTGAAAATTAAATAATAAAAGTGATAATATTATATATATATATATATATATATATATATATATATATATATATATATATATATATATATATATTATATTTTATACGACTTGGAGCATCTCGTTGCTACAGAGGTGTCTGGAAAAGGCTAGCAAGCTAAGGCCTTACAGATTTTTCCCCCTATTTTGCACTAGAACACCACTCCCACTCCTACTCCTACTATAAATAATACTGGATACATTTTTTTTAATCCAGTAAAATAATAAAGAACTGCGTCAAGGAGTTATTTGTTTGTTTACGAATGAATAAACCTGACTAGCCGGCTGCGCTTTACCGGTTAGCTAGGCGGCTAGCAACGTCATCAATTGGTCCATAGAAAAGAGATAACAGTGTATACATTTGGAATATTACATTAAATAATATATTATATGTATCCAAAAGCTGCACTGAAATAAAGCCCATTCTTTATGCCAATAAAATGTAAAGTGAGGATATTTTTCCCCCTCCCTCTATTTATGGCCAATGTATCAGTGTTTCCCCCGTATTTATTTACCCTTCATCTTCCTCGTTTTTACTCGCATCAATCTTCGAGCCCTCGCTTTCTCCCGGACCTCCGTCGCTGACCGCTTGCATCTGCCCTTCCACGCTGGCTTCTTCATCTTCCTCCATCTTCATAGACGGATCTTCTCCGATGTACTGCTCCTCCATGTTTTTTTTATTATTATTTTTTCCTCTCCCCTCCCTGGAAGCTCTCACTGGGAGACGACGCTGTTTCCTGCACTGATGGCCGCTACGCACTGACAACAAGCCTTCTAATAAAAAAACAACAAAAAATAAATATATTTTAATTAGTTAAATTAAATACAACTCAAGGCTGAGATCCTAAATTACAAGATGAATAATGTTCTTGGGCTCTGCGCTTGGTTGGTTCACTGATGAGGAACAAAATGGAGGCAGACCAAGGAAGAGGTCACGGAGCGCAAGTCAAATAATCAACGCTTAATTTATGCGACGCTACAGCGCCGTCCTGGATTAAAAACACTTTCGGACTGGGTTCAAGATGTGAATTCGGATCCTAGAATGCGGATGGAGATGGAAAGCAAAAAAAAAAAAAAAGAATAAACCTAATCTAGGCACAGTGAACTCAGCTTCACTTTTCTCCTGGTCCAAGGGTTGGTGGATCTCCTACAGGGTCTATCTTCTTCATACAGGTCTCTCCATGTCTGAGGAATTTAACGATCTTGAGAGATCTTTTATGCAAAATAGCTTAAGATCGAGTGTTTTTCGAATTAAGAAAGACTATTTGAAAAGTAAAACAGCTTTTTCTGTAAAAAAAAAAAAAACTGAAATATCATCCAGTCTTCATATAAAATACCACCAAAGACCTTAAAACGATTCGCTTGCCATAAGAACTCCCTTTTTCTTTCTAAATAAGATCTTAAAATTAGTCTTTTATTATATATATATTATATATATATATATATATATATATATATATATATATATCGCTATATATATATATATATATATATATATTTTTTTTTTTTTTTTCTTTGTAGGAAACTATTAAAATCTAGTCATTATACATTTTAAAACTCTACCAAAAGATGTTAAAAGTTGTCGTTACATAAATTTTTTCCGCCCATGTACATATTTATAAAAAACCATAAACCACACAATCATATTTTTTTGTACCCCAATTTTAATTTCCATTTATCCAAAACTGAAAAAAAAAAAAAAAACAAACCAAAAAAAATAAAGAAGAGACAAAAATCAGGATCTAAGTACACATCAGCACAAACTTTTCAGGATCTACTTTAACAAAGCACAGGATAAGAAACTTGGAAACGATATTTACAAAGTCTGACAATGTTTTATCAGAGGACAATGAAACCAAAGTATTTTAAAATCAAGACGCTTTTTTGAGTAAGAAGAATCCGTGAGGGTATCCGTGAGCTGCCTCCAGGGTACGAAACGCTCGACTCGGCCCACCTAAAAATAGAGAGAAAGAGAGAGAGAGGGGGCGAGACGAGACGGGGTGTTAACGAGGTTACGAATTGTACTGGGTGGGAAAAAAAAAAGAGAAAAAAAGATCACCTCCATGTTTCAGTTAAACTTGGTGAGCTGTTGATTTTAAACTATTAAAATGATCAATGTTCAAGACTAAAGATCATATGTACAACTTAATGGCACTGAAAGCACTTCTAACAGCCACAGGAACTTTGAGCTCCTCTGACTTGGTGGACAATCAAACCGGGGGGGGGGGGACTTTGTTTTATAATTTAATTACAAATGTTTATAACTTATTTCCAAACAGTATGTGACATCTGTGAGCCTTTCATGGCTATATAGGGTTTACATATGATCTTTATCATCTATATCTTAAGGAAAAGGACTGAAGTGTACCATTTGAAGTTCTCTATGGACTCTAAAGAAAAAGCAAGCATTATGAGTTTTAGGCAATTATTGTTATTTTTCTTTGTTTGGGAGGGTGGGAATCATTTTTAGACAAAGAAAGGGAAATTAAAAAAATAATAATAAAACGCAACATTGAAGCTCCAGAACTGAAATACAAGAACACTATAATAAAAAGGAGAATACAAAAAACAGCAAGGAATCACTGTTAAATACCTGTAAAAAACCATTTAAAAACAAAACAAATAAATACTGTTAAACAAAACCTTGGTAAACTTAAGAGGAAAAACATTTTTTTTTTAAATAACCAGAGATCTCCTGCTTAACGTTTTGCACTTTAACGCTGGTACAGGAAATTTGAAGAGACCATACCACAGAACAGCGTTTTCTCGTGCATGCCGTGCTCTCTGCCCGCTATGTGCGACGCCCAGAGAATTTCGTGGTCAGGTGACACACGGCCTGCAATGAAGTCCCCACTGGCAGGTACAAACAAGGTATAATAATCAGAATTAGGGAAAGAACGGAAAATAAATCAGGAGAGGTGCCCTTTACTCTGTACCCTTTTAGCAGTACTTTACCTGTTAGCAAAAGCTATCAACTTTATGTTATTTCCTTATGATCACCTGTTAAAAAGCAGGGAGAAAAGCGAGAAAAAAAATAATCTACAGAAAAACGCTTAATGTTTTTCTGAAGAGGCTTTAAACAAACAAACAAACAAAAAAAAACCCCACTGTACAAGCATTAGCAATTAAAGATCTATAGACATATCCATACAAATTTCTATTGCATGAAAATGCACACCAATCTGTTTCAGGATAGTCCGCATTGTCTATTGATCTTTAAAAGTTCATACATGATGCAAAAAATAAATAAAAATAAATAAATAAACAACAGGCTTGGATTAGGAGCTTACCATCAGTTCTGGCAGGTCAAGTCATTTCATCAATATGGCTGATAGTTATTCTGGTGATTTCCACCCTCCCGGGAGACTTTGCCATAGTTGCTCTGTTGACCTTTTGGAAGGAAAAAGAATAAAATAAAAAAATAAATCAAGGCATTTAAAAACAGCTAGGTGGCGCTGTTAATATTTTCAGCAGGGATGTCAGGGGAACTCACCATTGTAGTCGTCGTAGCCTTGTCCGTAGCCATAATTTTGGTAGTTGTAGCCTGAATAGTCATACCCAGAGTAATCGTTATAGCCCTGGTTGTAACCGTTGCCGTAGCTGCCGTAGTTCTGTCCGTAGTAGCCGCCGTAGCCTTGGTTGTAGCCGTGACTTGGTCCTGGACGAAACATGAGGCAAGATTAATTTGGTTTTTTTCGGGAATAGAAATCGGGACCAGGAATCGGAAGCGGGCTTTTGGGATATCGTCACGATATCTCCGAAATTATTTCGATACTATTAACGTTCGATATAATCGATCAGCCGTAACCAGGGTTTATAGAATTCCACTGGCTTGTAAATAAGAGAGATAAATACCTCCTCTTCCACGACCCCTGAATCCTCCTCTTCCTCCCCGGTCACTTCTGTTCTGCTGCTGTCTGTAGACCTCTTTAGGCTGGGCAACTTTAATTTCACACTAAAAACAACAACAAAAAACATTCAAACACAACGCCCTTCGTTAAACATCCGGTTTCTGCGAGATCCGAGGGTTTGGGAATACCTTTCCTGCTCCGACGTTGTGGTATCTATTTTCCAAAAGCTTCTTGACGGGCTCTTCGTCGACGTACGTTACAAAGCAGAACCCTCGCCTCTCGTTCGTGTTGCTGTCCACGGGGAGTTCGATGTTTTCGATCTAAGCACGGGAATGGGGGGGCGTTACATTTTGGCGCCGCGTATCCGATAAAGGACAAACGGCGTCGAAAGACTTACGTCTCCAAAGGAGCCGAAATATTCACGGATTTGTTCTTCTGACGTTTCCGGGCGAAGACCACCAACGAAGACTTTTTTGGGAGGCTCCTTCCCCTTCATGGCTTTGGCTCGCTTCGGATCGATCAGTTTACCATCCAGTTTGTGCTCTTTCAACTCCAGGACCTGAATAGAGAGGATTATGGGATGGAAATCGGTGAAAAAAAAAAAACACTAATGCACACACAATAAGGTCCTCAAAGATGAAAACGGACGATTCCACTCACTCTGTCGACGCTCTCGGCGTCTTTGAACAGCACAAACCCGAACCCTCTGGATCGCCCGGTCATGGGGTCTGTTTTGATGGTACAATCCAACACCTCTCCAAACTTGGAAAGATAATCTTTAAGGTCCTGTTTGCTGGTGTCCCAGCTCAGACCACCGATAAACATTTTCCTGCAAAATAACACACATTTTCAGAATTCCAGGAGCGGTTTCCCCTCCCCCCCATCCCCCAAATGGACCCAAGATGTTCCGATGGTAGGGCAGAGAGGCAATGCATGGCGAATTCAATTCGATTTAAATTGCACTTTTCACAATGTGCATGCTACCAAATCAGATTTACAGAATGCAATATTTACAAATCATTAAATATTCATATGCATGATTTATGTATATTTATCATTGATGAGCAAGCCACGGGGAAGGGGGGGGGGAGTTAAATCGCGCGAAAAATCGATTATTCGGTAAAATGAATGATCGGGGTGAATAATAATCGGATTTCTTTCTTTCTCTGATTAAATGATTTTAAAAGCTTTTTTTTTTTTTTTGCAAAACAAAGATCGACGCGCCACGTTTGAATGCGCGTGAATACAATGGAGGGCCACGAATAAACGTTTCATTTCCAAATTAAAACACGATTAAAAAACAAAAAAACAAAAACAACAACAAAAGCCCGATCCGTGATCACGACGGGAAAACCCCGACCGGACCGCCACGTACGGGACTGGGCTGGAGCCGCAGCGCCGCGAAGGCCTGCACCCCCCGGCCTAAACCCCGCCGCGCGCAGCTCACCCGTCATCCTGCTGGTTCTTGCTGGCGTTTATTTTCGATCCTTCGGGAAACTCATCCGTGCTGAAGTCGGTCTGTTCGTGTTCCGCCTGCATTGTTTTCCAATCTGAAGACGTGATGGGAAAAAAATAACCCGATTATTATTATTATACCGATCAACACTTTGGCGCGGAAAGATAAAAGACGTGAACAACAACGGGGCCGAACACAAATCACACGCGATAAAATGGCGGCCGGCGACTCTGTGACGCAACGACGCAGCGGAAAAGAGGCGGGGCGTGAAGGAATGGCGGCGGGATAAGAGGAAAGGGGAAGGGGCGGGCGCGGAAGAAAAAGGGGGCGGGGACGAATGAGGAGTGGGCGGGGTGAACTTGGTGGTGGAAAGATCGAATCATTTTAGTGACTCGGTTCATTGAATCTCATTCGTCGAATAATAAGCTAAATTTGTTTTTTGTGTTTTTTTTGGAGTCATCGAATCGTAATGAAAACTAAATGTGACATTTTCACTTAATGAAAATACGCCACTTTTTTATGCACACAATTATTGTGTATGTGTTTTTTGTTTGTTTGTTTGTTTATTAAAAAAAAAAAATACTCAGCATTTTATTTTGGTCCCATATGTGATTGAGTAGGGGCACGGTGGCGTAGTGGTTAGCACGTTCGCCTCACACCGCCAGGATCCGGGTTCGATTCCCGTCTCGGTCATGTCATGTGTGTGTGGAGTTTGTGCATGTTCTCCCCGTGCCTCAGGGGGTTTTTCTCTCCGGGTTCTCCGGTTTCCTCCCGGTCCAAAAACATGCATGGTAGGTTGATTGGCACCTTGGAAATGTTGTCCCTAGTGTATGATGTGTGTGTGTGTGTGTGTGTGTGTGTGTGTGTGTGTGTGTGTGTGCCCTGCGATGGGTTGGCATTCCATCCAGGGTGTATCCTGCCTTAATGCCCATAGACGCCTGAGATAGGCACAGGCTCCCCGTGACCCGAGGGAAGATCGGATAAAGCGGTAGAAGATGTATGAATGAATGAATGTGATTGAGTTCCACACGAGTGGACAAAGTGAAAACGGAAACACAGTGTTTAATTAGTTATTTTAATTAACATTTTAAAGTGCTAAAATGTTGTCTCTTGTTTTTATAATTGTGTAAAGCTGCTTCTAGACGATGACCAATTGTAAGAATCACTCTACAAATAAAATTGAATCGAAAATAATACATTAAAAATAATCTATTTCCTTCCCAAATTATTTGAGGGTGTTTGATTGTGCGATGTCACTGAGTCTCCACTGCAACCCTGAAAACAGAATAAGTGGATTATTTATTTATTTATTATTTTATTTACGTTTTTGTTAAAAAAAAAAGGTTACAAAAAATCTATTAAAACAAATTCACTCCTCCTTTTGTCCTGATGTCTTATGTCTGGTTTGTCAAGCATTATTACAACTTTGCTCCGAATTTAATTGATGAAGCTTGTATAGTTGCAATAATAATTTTTAAAAAGGTGTATAATTAGCAATAATATTTTGATGTAACATGAAAATTATGGAAATTAAATGGGGAATATTTTTGTTTTTTGGTTTGTTTATTTTTTTTTTAAAATGTTCTTGCCACACCGTTGTGTAGGATGTCTCTGGATGCTGTAGCGTGTAATTTTATCCTAGGCTCCTAAACAAGGACCTTAACCCAATTGATTCTCAGCTGAATGAAATAAATGTGTTGGCAAAATGTTGTAAATGTAATCTAGTTGATGAGTTGGAAAAGAGAATGAAGAAAAAGCAGCGGACAAATACTAAACACCTCTGGGAACTTAATGTACAATGCTGAAAATAATAATTAAAAGAAAAGAAAAAAAAAACATTGAACGAGAAATATGAAATAAAAAATGAAAAAAAGTCTCTCTCTCTCTCTCTCTCTCTCTCTCTCTCTCTCTCTCTCTCTATATATCTATATATATATATATATATATATATATATATATATATAGCTAAATATAGCTAACAGAATTTCTATAAAATATTTAATCTTTATTTAATGTACATGGTGACATTTTATCTGTATTATTTTCTCACAAAAATTACAATAACCAATATATTTATTTATTTGTTTATTTATTTATTTAATGACGTCATATTTTACCGTCGCCTTCAAGTGGCAAAAAAATCTAATCCGGAAGACTTTCTTTCCCATTTCTATGCAAGCGGCCCTTGCGGAAGCGCCAACATCACTGATCTTCAAACCGCAAAAAAACCGGAAGTACACGGTGTACATGATATGTAAATCGTTATATCTTAAGCCTTAACCCAGCTGCGCCCTGGTAGGCGGGAGCCGACTCAGAGTTGCCAGATATTGTGCAGTAAATCCATCCTTGCAGTTGACCCATGTTATTTGAGAAAGGAATGTAAAATATAATAGCTTCTGTTAATATGGAAATGTTAATTTCAGAAGTACAGTTTAATGCAGCATAATATGCAAGTTAAATATAATATGCAAATGATGAGCAAATACACTCTATTCCCAGAGTTTTATAGTACAGAAGCGAATCTCTGTATATTAAACACTGGTGTCACAAGCATTAAAAAGCTTTTTCAAGCATTTTACTCAGGTAAAAGTCTAAAAGTACTGGTTTCAAAACTACATAAAGTATAAAAGTAAAAGTAATCTCAAGGGAAAAATGCCTATAAGGACAAAAGCTTAAGACGCAAACGATCCACCTGATTTATCTTGAAATTAGCAATTAATCTCTCTCTACCGCAGGGATCACAATCGCTGAATTAACATATGATTTATTGAAATTAGCAATTGAAATGTCTCGGGTCTCTCCGGGCAACCACGTTGGTGACCCCTGCTCTACAGAACTCCCTACTGTAGCGTCATTGGCGGAGGATGAAGGGAAAACACCCATTTGATAAACAAGTAACACTTTTTTAGTAACACTGTTTATGTCCTAAGGGCACAGTGGTTTAGTGGTTAGCACGTTCGCCTCACACCGCCAGGGTCCGGGTTCGATTCCCGTCTCGACCATGTGTGTGTGGAGTTTGTGCATGTTCTCCGGGTTTTCTCCAGGTTCTCCGGTTTCCCCCGGTCCAAAAACATGCACGGTATGTTGATTGGCACCTTGGAAAATTGTCCCTAGTGTATGAATGTGTGTGTGTGTGTGTGTGTGTGTGTGTGTGTGTGTGTGTGTGTGTGTGTGTGCCCTGCAATGGGTTGGCTCATAGACGCCTGAGATGGACACAGACTCCCCGTGACCCGAGGGAAGATTGGATAAAGCGGTAGAAGATGAATGAATGAATGAATGTTTATGTCCTCGTTGGATGGATCGTGTACAAACCAATAGGGTGCCGGAATGCTATATGTTTATATCTCATCCAATCACATTCACTCTATCCAGATGGAGACGTTTATCTGCATAGGGTTTTTATTTGTAATTTATTTATTTATAAATTAGCTGAAATGAAATAGGAGTAATGAGGGCTATTGTAAGGAGTAGAAAGTGCAGATAGTCGTGTGAAAATGTAAGGTATAGATACCCCAAAATTTCTATTTTAGTAAAGTAATGAAGCATTTGTACTTTGTTACTTGACACCTCTGATATTAAATGTTAAATACCGACAGTGTTTATCTCTCTATTTACACTCAGCATTTTATTTTGGTCCCATATGTGATTGAGTTCCACACGAGTGGACAAAGTGAAAACGGAAACACAGTGTTTAATTAGTGCTAAAATGTTGTCTCTTGTTTTTATAATTGTGTAAAGCTGCTTCTGAGACGATGACCAATTGTAAGAATCACTCTACAAATAAAATTGAATCGAAAATAATACATTAAAAATAATCTATTTCCTTCCCAAATTATTTGAGGGTGTTTGATTGTGCGATGTCACTGAGTCTCCACTGCAACCCTGAAAACAGAATAAGTGGATTATTTATTTATTTATTATTTTATTTACGTTTTTTAAAAAAAAAAAAAAGGTTACAACAAATCTATTACAACAAATTCACTCCTCCTTTTGTCCTAATGTCCTATGTCTGGTTTGTCAAGCATTATTACAACTTTGCTCCGAATTCAATTGATGAATCTTGTATGGTTGCAATAATAATAAAAAAAAAGGTTTATAATTAGCAATAATAGTTTGATGTAACATGAAAATTATGGAAATTAAATGGGGAATATTTTTGTCATGGAAAAAAATTGATTTCCAAGATCTTGACATGAACCAAAATGTTTTAAATATATTGAAATATAGATTTATATGAATAATATGAAAAATATATTAATATATCAATAATACATTTAATATTTCCTTTTTTTTCTTGCAGCAATGAATAAGTAAATGTATTTAATTACATTCAACATAAAAATCGCGGATAATTTTTTATATTTAACCATGTTTTTAGTGTTTTTTTTTCTGTTCATTAGAGAAAAAAACAGAAAGAAAGCAAACGGAATGGGGATTATAGATAGCCTTACTCGGCAACCCGTTGACTGAGCCATGTGTTAGCACGTTGCGTGAGGGTCGGTGATCGGTTCCTCCTCTGATCTGCTTTTGTTTGTTCAGTGATCGAGGAATTTCTTTGTTTATTTATTTATATTTATATTTATTATTATTATTATTATTATTAATATTATAAAATCCAAACCTCCCTCTTCATCTCCAGACTGGAATCTCGTTTCATTCGTTTCATTGAGACGCGATAAAAATGGCACCAGTTACAGTTCCTGAGAACGTGAACGTTTTTCTGCTGGACATTGAAGGCACCACGACTCCAATCACGTTTGTGAAGGTAAAAGAAGGGATGGAGAAAACAAACAAACAAACAAACAAACAAACATCCCCAGCAAATAAAATGCATGCAAATGGATTAAACACGT
This sequence comes from Kryptopterus vitreolus, assembly GCA_030449085.1. Lineage (NCBI taxonomy): Eukaryota > Metazoa > Chordata > Actinopteri > Siluriformes > Siluridae > Kryptopterus > Kryptopterus vitreolus. The sequence continues at coordinate 1,860,672 of JACRUU010000009.1, read as the reverse complement.
GTTTATTGTCCATACAGGAGGTTTTATTCCCCTATATCAAAGAACATCTGGAGGAATATCTGGGTGCACACTGGGAGGAGGACGAGTGCAAGCAGGATGTGCAGCTCCTCAAGAAACAGGTCCTGCTGATGCTCCTTTTATTATTATTTATTATTATTATTATTATTATTATTATTATTATTATTATTATTATTATTGTGTTATTATTATTATTAGTTATTACTATTATTGTTGTTGTTGTTGTTGTAGTGTTGTTAAGTAGTTATTATTCGTATTATTAGTACTATTATTATTATTGTTAGTATTATTGTATTATTATTAGTTTATTCTTGTATTGTTGTTAGTAGTAGTTCTATATAGTAGTAGTAGTATTAGTTACATTATTCTAGTATTATTATTGTTATTATTATTATTGTTGTTATTATTATTATTATTATTGCTATTATTATTATTAGTATTAGTCTTAGTAGTAGTATTATTTTATTGTTATTATTATTATTAGTCTTCGTTATTGATTATTATTATGTTCTTGTTATGTAGTAGTATTATTATTCTTTAGTATTCTTATTCTTATTTTCTTGTTAGTATTATTATTATTATTATTATTGTTATTACTTATTATTATTATCTTATTGTGTTGTTGTCGTATTATTATTATTATTATTATTCTGTTATTAGTAGTATTAGTTGTTGTTATTATTTATTGTTCGTATTATTCTTCTTATTATTGTTGTTGATTATTCTTAGTAGTCGTCTTATTATTATTGTTATTATTCTTCTTTGTTTTTATTATTATTACTATTATTATTATTCTTTTTAGTAGGGAGTACTCGTATTATTAGTAGTATTGTTATTATTATTTTATTATTATTATTAGTGGTAGTAGTAGTAGTATTAGTGTTATTATTATCAGGTAAACCCATTAGTGCATGAATAAAAAGGGGCTCGTGTGCATCCTGTCGAAGCTCCTAAAGGATCTCGAGTCAGAAAAGGATCATGAGTCAGAAAACTCGCTGGACGTGGTTAAGGTGTAAGGAATGGAAGATCACGGGTTCAAACCGTCGGTCGTAATGTTATGCAGGTTATGAAGATACAGGGTTTTAGGATTTGTCCATCTTTTGACCTTGTGTCTCACACCACTGAGGGATTAATACACACACACACACACACACACACACACACACACACACACACACAACACACACACAGAACGCATCCGAATAAAAACCATTAAGGTGTATAAATAACTGTAAAGTGTGCTCCTGGCTCAGAACGTATGCGGTATCTCACATAGGCAACTGTTTATATATATATATATATATAATATATATATATATATATATATATATATATATATATATATATATACATATACATACAGTAGTGTGTGTGTGTGTATATACCTGCCTATATTGTGTATATTTTCACACCTGCCTTAAACTTTTGCACAGTACTGTAAGGCCTTCTATGTTGGTCTAACCTCAGAGATCTGCCCTGTGTTGTAATTATTCCCCGCAGTATAAGAATCCCTCCGCTGAGGTTATGGATTGTGCTTTTACAATTTTATGAGTCTTATCGATTTGTCTGCTAGAGATGATGAACGCGCTGCAGTGAAAGGAGACGTGATGTTTGGGTTGTAAGAGATTCCCGTCTGTGGTGCGACGCTCCGTTATACCAACTTTCTCTCCAATACATATTAATATATATATATATATTATAATATATATATATATATATATATATATATATATATATATATATATATATGTGTGTGTGTATGTATGTAGGTGGCACAGTGGTTTAGTGGTTTAGCACATTCGCCTCACACCGCCAGGCCAGAGACGATTCCCGTCTCGGCCATGTGTGTGTGGAGTTTGTGCATGTTTCTCCTCCGTGCCTCAGGGGTTTTTTTTTCTCCGGGTTCTCCGGTTTCCTCCCCGGTCCAAAAACATGCACGGTAGGTTGATTGGCACCTTGGAAAATTGTCCCTAGTGTATGAATGTGTATGTGTGTGTGTGTGAGTGTGTGTTGTGTGTGTGTGTGTGTGTGTGTGTTCTGCGATGGGTTGGCATTCCATCCAGGGTGTATCCTGCCTTAATGCCCATAGACGCCTGAGATAGACACAGACTCCCCGTGACCCGAGGGAAGATCGGATAAAGCGGTAAAAGATGAATGAATGAAATAATTGTGAGGGAAAAAATGGACATTTCTGGCATTTTGGGGCGTCAGCTTAATACGACTGGGGTTTGATCCGAATGGATCCGTATTAGCGTGGACGTAGGCTTATCCTCGTTTCTGATTGGTTTCCGGATTTCCCTGTTACTCATTAAAATTGGCAGGAACATCAAAGTATTAGAAGGTTTCGCTAATCACATACACACTACCGCTTTATTTCACATAACGCCCTTCTGACCAGTATCCTTTAATCACTGGGTTCCCACAGCGCATTGTTTTAATGGGCAATTGTATGCACAATTAACAATTTGTCACCTGATTGGTCCGTCGGTCAAACCCTGGCTGTGTGTTGGTCCAGACGGAGGAGGACTTGAAGCAGAACAGAGCGTGTCCGGTTCATGCCGTGGACCAGACGGTGCACACGGACGAAGAGAAGGCGATCCGGGAGGTGGTGGACAGCGTCCTGTGGCAGATGGCGGCCGACAGAAAAACCACCGCGCTCAAGCAGCTGCAGGGCCACATGTGGAGAGCAGCCTACGTCTCGGGGAAGATCAAAGGCGAGTAAGTATGAAGAAATGATTTATTTATTTACTTTTAAATGTATTATTAGCGCAAATCATTTGATTTGATCCTGTACGGAGATATAATCGGAGCGTGTGTTCGGACGCAGAGTGTATCAGGACGTGCTTCCCGCTATAAGAAGATGGAGGGAATACGGCCTTAAAGTCTACATTTATTCTTCAGGAAGCATCGAAGCCCAGAAGCTCCTCTTTGGATATTCCGTGGAAGGAGATTTATTAGATGCAAGTATTTATTATGGATAAATGCTGCGCTCTGACGTTTAGCGAAGGCCGTAAACGTTGGTTATTAAACGTCTCTCTCTCTCTCTCTCGTCTTTCAGCTCTTCGACGGTCACTTTGACACCAACGTCGGTGCCAAAGTGGAGAGCAAAAGCTACCGGAAGATCGCGGAGAGGATCGGCTGTGCCCCAGAAGACATCATGTTCCTGACAGACGTCACGCGAGGCGAGTGCCTCGGCTCCTTCCTCCTTAATTTTCATTCATTCATTCATCTTCTACGGCTTTATCCGATCTTCCCTCGGGTCACGGGGTGTCTATCTCAGGCGTCTATGGGCATTAAGGCAGGATATACCCTGGATGGAATGCCAACCCATCTCACACACACTCACATTCACACACACATTCATACACTAGGGACAATTTTCCATTCGACCTACCGTGCATGTTTTTTGGACCGGCGGAGGAAACCGGAGAACCCGGAGAAAAACCCCCTGAGGCACAGGGAGAACATGCACAAACTCCACACACACATGGCCGAGACGGGAAATCGAACCCGGACCCTGGTGGTGTGAGGCGAACGTGCTAACCACTAAATGGTTAAATATGTGTTGTTTTTTTTACACATATTTTAAATAATGTAAACGAAATATTTTGAATGGCGGAAATCTTTTATTTCATATCCCGAAATAAAAGCAGAAGCGACACGCTCGCGTTTCACTGAAGGAGGTGCGGGTGGGTTCGAATCCCAGCGCTGCGGGAGTGGGGGGGGGGTTGTGTGTGTGGGGGGGGGGTGTGTGTGTGTGGTGGGGGGGGGGGGGGGATCTTCTGAGTCCAACACCTTAAACATTGTGCTACTCACCTCACCTACTACTACTGATCGGGGAAGGTCGGGGGTTCGAGCCCCGGTATTGCCAAGATGCCACCCTTTGGTCCTTGAGCAAGGCCTTTTTTTTAACCATCTGTCCACCAGGGGGCGCCGTGTCATGGTTTCCAAAACAAGCTGCAGTATGTGAAGAAAGAATTCCACTGTGCTGTAATGTATATGCGACAAATAAAGTCTATTCTGTTATATAAATATAAATATATTGTATTTTAATGCGAGAGATTAACGCACGCTGATCTTCCCGCCTTGCAGAAGCGAAAGCAGCGGAAGACGCCGGGCTGAACGTGGCCGTAGTCGTACGGCCGGGCAACATGGAGCTGACCGATGAGGAGAGGAAACACTACACGACCCTTACGACTTTTAGCCAGCTAGAACTCTCCGGAAGAGTTTAATGGACTACAACACGGGACTCCTCCAGCGGACTTTTGGCGAACGCCGGCCGACATCGGATCACCTCGTTACTCGTTATCGGGGAGGAAAAAAAGGAACGATACGCGTCCGAGTCCAAGTGCATTATTAGTTGTACCTTATTAAACTCCAGGTGCTTGCCAGATGCTTTTTTTTTTTTTAAATATATATATATATCTATCTAAATATATATATTAATTTAATTTTTAAACAAAAAAACTAAGTTGCTTTATAATATCGTCATTCTTTTGACTAGTTTTACGCTACGAAAGTGTATCGTAATTTAAGTTATTAATTAGAAACGACGTCCCGTTGTACTCGTACCTCCGTCTCCATCTCGTAAACACGTACACGATGATCAAGAATGCTATTTCAAGTTACCTTTATGTCTTGTCTTCTCATGTAGGAGCTGTAAATGTAGCTCGTAGACAATAAAGGAGAAAAAAAATTATTTATAAAAATAAATTGTACCGTATGCAGTTATTATTATAGTGAAATATGTAAAAAAAAAAAAAAAAAAAAAAAAAACATTGTGTGTGTATAATATAATATATATATATATATATATATATATATATATATATATATGTTTTTAGATTCATAAATCTGTATATACGTATATTTACATATATATATATATATATTTTTTTTTATTTATTTTTTTTTTTATTTTGTCCCATTCATGCATAAATATGTTATTTTCCCCTGCAGGCAATATTTAAGTCACTTCCGACCTTGTGCCTGTACATCGTTTCTTTTCATTTTAGTTTACATTGTTGCTTATTGCAGTAGATTTATAACAGATTATTTGTTTTAGTATACACACACACACACACACACAACACAATTATAAAAGACCATTTTGCAGGAGTCCCGCGAACATGAATATATTCCAGCCCGCACCCCGCTTTCACCATCAAATCTCATCCCGCTCCGCACTCAATTTGGTTTTTTGGGTCCCGGACGTGTGCAAGTCTCTCTAATTTGAAAATTAAAGTTGAAATGTTTTTTGATTAAATAACATAATATATATATATATATATATATATATATATATATATATATATATATATTACATTAGAATTCGAAAACTGATGCAATTGTCAAATTAATTCAGTAGAAATATATATATTGCAAAAAAAACGGATGTAGAGGATTTGTGGTTAAATGGTCATTTGGCACGTCACATATATATATATATATATATATATATATATATAATATATACACACACACACACACACATTATATATATATATACATACATTATATATATATATATATATATTATATTACATTAGAATTCAAAAAACTGATGCAATTCTGTCAAATTAATTCAGTAGAAAGAAATGAGACTCATATATATATATAGATATATATATATATATATATATATATATATATATAAATATATACATATATATATATATATATATGTATGAGAGAGAGAAATCATCCCAGAAGTAGTGAAAATAAACCTCATAATCTTAAAAAACAAGGAAAAAAAAATAGTTTTTTGTTCTAAACTTCAAGGGGAAAAAAAGCAATATCTTTATTTATCTTAATATTATTTTGCAAAAAAAAAAAGTGCAATATCTCATAAATGCATCTGCTTTTCAAATACATTAATAATGAATAAAACCCAGTTTTGCCAACATTGATGACAAAGACTTGGGTTTTCCTCAGTATTACAGCAGATTCCACTGATATTAACAAATCAGTGTGCAGGAATCTATTGTTTGTGTATAAACGTGAATAAATATAGTGTTTTATTCATAATGCACGGCTTATAATAAAGCTGTAATTTGAACACCTTAGCAGAAACTGTAGCGCTCAGATGCGAACCATTTAAAACAAACAAACAAACAACATTCTAATAATCTCAAATATACGCCACCTTTTCAATTTTTTATTTATTTATTTTGGAAGTTCCGTAGAAAATGTGCAAAGTGCTAATATTTAAATCAGTAACTAAATTTCAGACCTACTTTTCCACGGACGCATATTTATTTCCGAGTGATGGAAAGTTCTAAGAATATGTGCCTACCGTACACACACACACACACACACACACACACACCACACACATTCATTCCCTGTAAAACTCTTCATGGCACTTGTATTACTAAAACTTGCTCTGGCTCAGACTGCTCTGTTTGTGCTTCCCTTTTTTTTCTCCTCTTTTTTTTCTTCACTCCTGCACAGATCCGCTTCAGAGAGATTACATTCGACAGACATGCGTTATTATTATTATTATTATTATTCGAGTAAAGCAAGTGATGGAAGTTTGTAATAATCCTGCTACAGAAACAGAACCCGGAAGAGTCCTATAGCTGGTCGGACTGGTACTCGGACACCTCGGAGAAGGTCTCCGACAGGCTTATCGGAGGCTCCTGGTCGTCGCTGCACACAATCTCGAAGTGGTAGTGACGGAACTCGATGGCGAACGTGCTCAGGAAGGTCAAGAAGAACATGACCAGCGCCCACTGCGCCCGGGCGGCGTGCATGTGCAGGCGCTGGGCCATTAGAGCGAAGTCTGGTATTGTGTTAAGGATTATGGATCATTAACACTTTTAGGTACGCAAGAGGCCATGTGACAAAATATAATATATAAATATTATAGGTGGGGCACGGTGGTTTAGTGGTTAGCACGTTCGCCTCACACCGCCAGGGTCCAGGTTCGATTCCCGTCTCGGTCATGTGTGTGTGGAGTTTGTGCATGTTCTCCCCGTGACTCGGGGTTTTTCTCCGGGTTCTCCGGTTTCCTCCTCCCCGGTCCAAAAACATGCACGGTAGGTTGATTGGCACCTTGGTATATTGTGTGTGTGTGTGTGTGGTGCCCTGTGATGGGTGGGTAAATGCTGAGGTTTTTGGGTACCATTTATGGGGCTCCTGCTTATAGTCTGATTGGTTAAAGCAACATCCTACAAAATAAACATAAACTAATTACATGTTGCAGTAAGACGTTTTTTTAATACATTCAATACATTATCATGGACAACAATATACTATTGTGTGTGTGTGGTACACACACTTCGTTACCTTATTCGGGTATTTGTATTTTTACCGTAGTAATTATTTTTCAGACGACTTTTTACTTCTACTCCTTACATTTTCACACAATTATCTGTATTTCCTACTCATTCATTCATTCATCTTCTAATGCTTTATCTAGGGACAATTTTCCAAAGTGCCAATCAACCTACCGTGCATGTTTTTGGACCGGGGGAGGAAACCGGAGAACCCGGAGAAAAACCCCCTGAGGCACGGGGAGAACATGCACAAACTCCACACACACATGGAATCGAACCTGGACCCTGGAGGTGTGAGGCGAACGTGCTAAGCCACTGTGCCCTCGTTACTCCTATTTACATTTACATTTACATTTGCAGCATTTTGGCAGACGCCCTTATCCAGGGCGACTTACAACTGAGCAATTGAAGGATTAAGGGCCTTGCTCAAGGGCCCACTAATGGCAGCTTGATGGTGGTGGGGTTTGAACCCGTGATCTTCCGGTCCAGAGTCCAGAGTCCAACACCTTAACCACTGGGCTACCACCTCCCCTATTTCATTTAATTCATTCATTCATATTCATCATCTTCTTCTATCTAAATCTTCTACCGCTTTATCCAATCTTCCCTCATCGGGTCACGGGGAGTCTGTGCCTATCTCAGGCGTCTATGGGCATTAAGGCAGGATACACCCTGGATGGAATGCCAACCCATCGCAGGACACACACACACACACACACACTCACACACACACACACACACACACACACACACGCATTCATACACTAGGGACAATTTTCCAAGGTGCCAATCAACCTACCGTGCATGTTTTTGGACCGGGGGAGGAAACCGGAGAACCCGGAGAAAAACCCCCTGAGGCACGGGGAGAACATGCACAAACTCCACACACACATGGCCAAGACGGGAATCGAACCCGGACCCTGGCGGTGTGCGGCGAACGTGCTAACCACTAAGCCACCTTCTTAAAATGACGACACAATACGGAGCTCTGTAAAGAGACGTTTCAATACATTAGTGATCGGTGCGACTTAAGCTTTTGTCCTTAATGCCATTTTTCTCACCGCCTTACATCACTTTTATACTTTAAGTCGTTCTGAAACTAGTACTTTTACACTTTTACTTCTACAGAGGTCTTTTTAAACACTAGTATCTATACTTCTACCTGAGGAATGAATGGGGACACTTTTGCTGCTGCTGCATTTGTGTATGTGTGTGTGTGTGTGTGTGTGTGTAAAGGATACAAAGCAGCATGCAGAAAGTGACTGCTCCCGACAGCAGGAAGCGAGGTATTCCAGCTCGTCTGCCTTCGTTCCTCAGGTTGACCTTCAGAGTCATGAATGACTGGACCCAGCAAAACAACGTGCCCAAGCCGAAGGTCATGGAAGTTCCGATATTGTGGAGTTCCTCATCGTTTGACAACTAAAACAATAAGGAACAACAATCACGATGACAATGCGATAAAGCCACTTATTTACATGAAAAAAAGAAAAAAACAAATCCATAATATACCTGGAAATTCCCAACCAAGGTCATACCAAAGCAGGCTAGGGACAGCGCTACCAAACTGATGATGTTGAGCCAGGGTTTACGCACTCTGGGCTTCAGCTGCAGGTACCTGAGGACCCCGAGGATGAAACCTGCCAAAGTGAAAACGGTCCTATAAACTGCTATAACCTTGGCGAAAGGTTGCTTTAATGCTAAACTTTATCCAACTGACGGTTTAAAGAAGATCCATGTATTCACAGCCTTTATAAACCATCCACCGAATTTTTGGGGGGATAAATATTGTACGTGGTAAAACACGTTTCAAATAATCCTAATAATTTACCAGGTTATAATTGTCATAAGAGGCACGATGGTTTAGCACGTTCGCCTCACACCTCTAGGGTAGGGGGTTCGATTCCCATCTCGGCCATGGCCATGTGTGTGTGGAGTTTGTGCATGTGCCTCGGGGGGTTTTTCTCCGGGTTCTCCGGTTTCCTCCCCTGGTCCAAAAACATGCACGGTAGGTTGATTGGCACCTTGGAAAATTGTCCCTAGTGTATGAATGTGTGTGTGTGTGTGTGTGTGTGTGTGTGTGTGTGTGTGTGTGTGTACTGCGATGGGTTGGCATTCCATCCAGGGTGTATCCTGCCTTAATGCCCATAGACGCCTGAGATAGGCACAGACTCCCCGTGACCCGAGGGAAGATCGGATAAAGCGCTAGAAGATGAATGAATGAATGAATAAATATTGTACGCGGTAAAACACGTTTCAAATATTCCTAATAATTAACCAGGTTATAATTCTCATTAGCGGTTTAGTGTTTAGCACGTTCTCCTCACACCACCAGGGTCCGGGTTCGATTCCCGTCTCGGCCATGTGTGTGTGGAGTTTGTGCATGTTCTCCCCGTGCCTCAGGGGGTTTTTCTCCGGGTTCTCCGGTTTCCTCCCCCGGTCCAAAAACATGCACGGTAAGTTGATTGGCACCTTGGAAAATTGTCCCTAGTGTATGAATGTGTGTGTGAATGTGTGTGTGTGTGTGTGTGATGGGTTGGCATTCCATCCAGGGTGTATCCTGCCTTAATGCCCATAGACGCCTGAGATAGACACAGACTCCCCGTGACCCGAGGGAAGATCGGATAAGCGGTAGAAGATGAATGATGAATGAATGAATGATAATGATCATATATTACTCTTACCCACAAACGCTGCCATGTTCATCACCTGGCTAAAAACACAGCTGGCAGGAGGAGCATCGCCTGCAATGCTAAACGACAGGAACATATATTAATCTGTGTATTATAAAGGAAAGCAAATCCCAGTCTTGAGTGCATATAATTGTGTTATACCTTATATATGGGGGAGACTTTGAAACGGACCTCCTGCGGAAAAATACGAAATATGAAGCATATGAATGTAATATTACATTAAGATGTTTGTATATACGAGGTATGTATATATTTATATATTAAAAAAAACATACTTATATTCAGAGTTCAGCGGTGTGATTTTGTCATCCTCCACTGCTATAAAATAGCTGTGTGCAATATATAAGAAAGATTTTACCCCCGTCATAGCGAGTTCGACAAACACGGAGAAAAATAAACATCGCAGTGCAACACAACATATAATTCATGCATTTTATCGTATGCCGTAAGTCTGGTTTAAATACTTACACGACCCATAAGCCTGCTGCTGTAAAGAATGAAAACATAACAGGAAGAAACGTCCAAGGGCTGCACTTTCTCATGGCTTTTACTTAAGCTTGACCTAAAAAAAAAATTTTAATGTTAAAATTGTGTAAGAAAAAACGAATTATTCATAATAAATACGTTTATAAAAATATCTGAAGGCTATCAAATAATTTAAAAAAAACTGTCCAAGATTAGGATCGGTCTAAAGTGACCAATGAAATTCAGAGAGTAACAGATTCGCCATCTTGCATTTTCGTAAAGCTGCATTGGTGTCGTTACATTCATTCATTCATTCATCCTTCATTCATTCATTCATTCATCTTCTACCGCTTTATCCGATCTTCCCTCGGGTCACGGGGAGTCTGTGTCTATCTCAGGCGTCTATGGGCATTAAGGCAGGATACACCCTGGATGGAATGCCAAACCATCACAGGACACACACACACACACACACACACATTCATACACCAGGGACAATTTTCCAAGGTGCCAATCAACCTACCGTGCATGTTTTTGGACCGGGGGAGGAAACCGGAGAAAAAAACCCTGAGGCACGGGGAGAACATGCACAAACACATGGCCGAGACGGAAATCGAACCCAGACCCTGGTGGTGTGAGGCGAACGTTCTAACCACTAAACCACCGTGCCCCTCGGAGTCGTTACATTGGTGTGATTTTCATTAAGTATTAGATGTACAGTTCATTCATTCACCTTCTACCGGTTTATCTGATCTTCCCTCGGGTCACGGGGAGTCTGTGTTTATCTCAGGCGTCTATGGGCATTAAGACAGGATACACCCTGGATGGAATGCAAACCCATCACACACACACACACACACACACACACACATTCATACACTAGGGACAATTTTTCCAAGGTGCCAATCAACCTACCGTGCATGTTTTTGGACCGGGGGAGGAAACCGGAGAACCCGGAGAAAAACCCCCTGAGGCACGGGGAGAACATGCACAAACTCCACACACACATGGCTGAGAGGGGAATCGAACCCGGACCCTGGAAGTGTGAAGCGAACGTGATAACGACGTTCATTTACGTCTCTCATTCCCGACACACAACGGGAACACGGAGACTCCCATGTACATTGCACAATTCCTGGCTCCAGTCTGACTCAGGATCAAAGGAACAAAAAAAAAAAAAAAAAAAAAAAAAAAAAAAAACAACACCGCACGGAATTTTCCCCCAATACGCGGGGATTGTTCGGTTAGTCTCTGCGATAGTAATAGAGCAGTAATATAGGAGTCATGGTCGGACAGAATGAAGCGTTATGAAGCGCGCATTGAAACCGAAAGCGTCTCCGCCTGTCTGCTTTAGAAAATGGAGGCTTAACTCGCGCGATGCGTCTCATAATCCACGCGTAAAGACGCGACTTCCTGCAATGGAGAGGACTTTTACCTTCTGCACCTGCTGTGGAATCCAACACCTCTTCCCTCATCTGATGAAGCCTGGTTCCTCTCCCGCGGTGCTGTCGGTGCGGTCCGCTTTGGGAGAAACGTGTGTGTGTGTGTGTGTGTTAATGGGATATTGGCTTTCGCATTACAGCACAGACATGAACACACACCCTTTTAGTGTGACTATCCTGTGTATTAGACACACACACACACCACACACACACACACACACACACACACACAACACACACACACACACACACACACACACACACAGAGAGTCCTGTCCTCGTTCTCTCTGTCTATTATTACTGTATCTCTCCGTCTGTCTGTGTCTGTCTGTATATCTTAGTACTACCGCGTGTTTGTCCTGTCTGTCTGTTTGTCTGTTTGTCTGTCTGTCTGTCTGTGTACTACCTCTGTATCTCCTAGTCCGTCTGGCTCTGTATTTTTAGTACCTCTGTATTTCTCTGTTCGTCTGTCTGTCTGTCTTAGTACTACTGCTGTATCTCCCTCTGCCTGTCTGTCTGTCTGTCTGTCTGTCTACGTACTACCTCTGTATCTCCCTGTCTGTATTATTACTACCTCTGTATCTCTCCCTCTGTCTGTGCACCGTCTGTCTGTCTCTCAGTTTTGTTGTTGTTTGTCCTCGTAGTGACGAAATCAAATTTCCCCACAGAAATAAAAACTGCCACAGAACTGTACTGTTCCTTCTTCCTGGGCTTTACTTCATCTATACTCTACACTTCACTACACTTCATCTGTAGTGTGTTGTTGTGTATTGTGTGTAGTATATATATATATATATATATATATATATATATATAATATATATATATATATGGTGGTGGGATTTGAACCTGCAATCTTCCGGTCCAGAGTCCAACGCCTTAACCACTGATTGATCCAAATTATAAGGATGTTTATGGGCATTTGCTTTGTGCCCTATGTGTAATCTATCTTATCTATGCTTAAATGTAGACAACTTGTCTATGCAGCATTATAATCTGATGGTCTTCCAGCTTGACTGGCCCGACCTGTTCCTGCATCTGCTGCAGTTGTAATATATCATACCTTCTTTCCTTCACGTTGTCGCACACGCACACACACGCACACACACACACACACACACACACACACACAGCTACTCTACTTGTTCATTTGCACACCAGCCAAACTGTGATACAATTGTTTACAAAACTTTGCACTACGTCACAGTGTCGGTCGTTGTTGTGTTTTTTTTACATTTTATTTTATATTTGCACTAGGTTCTCAGGTCCTCAGCACTGTGTTCTTGTGTTTGTGCTGTATATTGTTTTGTGAAGCACCAGGGTCCTGGAGGAAAACGTTGTCTGATTTCACTGTGTACTGCGTCAGATATATATGGTTGAAATGACAATAAAACCTCTTGACTTGACTTAAAAAACAACAACAACAACAACAACAACACTATATGGTGATACTCTGTTCATTTTTGAATGGTAAAACAATGGAGATGGAATAAAAGTTTCCTGGTGATCGTGAAGCATTTACTGATAGCATGTAGCATAAAAGTCGAAAAAAAGAAAAATCAATAAACAGTGTTTTAATAACAAGCAAGCAATTTCCAATAATATGTTGGATATATAATGACAAGTAAACAAAATGGTCAAGTATGTATGTATATCGTCTTTTACGGTTTATAAGAAACATGCTGCGTTTCTTTCTATTCTTTGTATTAAAAAACAAAACACAAATAACAAATGTACATACATGTGTGTGTGTTTGACCCTAGTGCTTTAGGCTTGTAATATCTGTTCTTCTGTATTTATATCCTGTTGTTGTTATTATAAAAAAAAACAATTAACATATATTATATATATATATATGTCCTAAATCTTACAACTGAGCAATTGAGGGTTCAGGGGGCCTTGCTCAAGGGCCCATAAGTGGCATCTTGGTGGCGGTGGGTTTTGAACCTAGGATCATCCGGGTCACATGACCTACCACCTCCAGTTCAATGGGATTGGAGTGCATTGACTGGGCAGATACCACACAGATCAAATTACTACACAACAACAACAACAACAACAAAAAACAAAATGTTGTCTTGTTACACAGTGTATTGCGTCATCACTACATAACTGGAATGACAATAATGATCTACATTACAATCCCAAATTTTGACACGTACCATAAAACTGATCCGAGGTTTGCATTAATGTACGGAATGATGAATGAGCGGGTTTGTTTTTCTCTCTAAAAAAAAAACACCACCACCAGTGTAAACAACAACACAAGCAGTCTCATATTGCATCATCAGTGTAGAAAACAAAGTAAACACAGCACCGGCTACATCATCAACTGTTTATTTGACACACATTTCACGGGGAGCCAAGCTTTTATTTCGCTTCTTTAAGCTATGCAAAAAAAAAAAAAAAAGGAATGTAAAATTCTTTGCTAATATTAGTGACAAAAACCAACCCCTCCCCCCACCTCCTCCCTCCTCCCCCCTTCTTTTGTCTTTCAATTACACCCCATCAAATATTCAGCAAAGTGTGTTGGATTAAAGTGGTTTATATCTCTGTAAGAGCATTAAAAGTGCATTTCTATTCCTCAGATTATCACTTTTCTCATTCATTGTCTGGAAAAAAGACCAGTCCAAGGCCCAGTCCGTATATATTATATATATATATATATGTGTATATATATATATATATATATATATATATATATATACATATATACATACATACATACATGCATATATATATATAATATATTTTAACAACACAGAAGTGAAAAATATCTTTAAAAAAAAAAAAATAATAATAATAATAATAAATAAATACCTTCAAGGAAAAGTCGGTTTTCCAGGAATCTAAAAGATCTTATAGCACATTATAAGACAGTTACATGCACTGATGCACAGGAAGCACAAAGTCACACAGCCACACATTAAAGCACTTATGAGCATCGACACGTCAGGAAATCCAAAAACACGCTTACTATACATACAAAAAAAATGCCTTCTAATGTGAACGCAAGCAAATCATTTCTACTCATGAGACGCTTTAAAAAAAATAAAAAATAAAATTAAAATAATAAAGTATAAAATAATAAGTGTAAAGTAACAACAACAACAATAAAAAAAAAAGGGGCCAGGTCTGACAAAACATAATAACCCAATCGAATGTTTGTTTGTTTGGTTTTTTTTTAAATGGGAGACAGTAAGTACATACGTGTAAACTTTCTTATCCCGACGTATATTTTTAATATTATATATTAATATATATTATATAATATTATTATATTATACCGTTACAGTGTTTCTAGCACATGCTAGCTACAGAGCGTGCAGGCGAAAATGTGCAGATTTACTCGTCGGCGTCGTTTAGATCGATTAGACCTTGCGTTCGCGAAAACAAACAAACAAACAAACAAATTAATAAAACAAATGAACAGCATGGACTTTTTCTGGGTTAAAGTGCCAAAAAGCAATTGAATTTAAGGCGCGTGGCAGGTTTGTAGTTAAAATACGATTATCGTTTCACTGGGTAAGATTGAGCCAATGTGTGCATTTAATGGATCCTTCCTTCCCCAACGGGACTATATATATATATATATATATATATATATATATATATATATATATATATATATATATATATATATATATATATATAGATGTATTGGACGATGCTAAAGTGGGATCATGGATCGCCTAATTAGGAAAACAACGAACAAACAATGGATTCCACTCGAGCTGGGCGATTCATTCATTCATCTTCTACCACTTTATCCGATCTTCTCTCGGGTCACGGGGAGTCTGTGTCTATCTCAGGCGTCTATGGGCATTAAGGCAGGATACACCCTGGATGGAATGCCAACCCATCGCAGACACACACACACACACACACACACACACACTCACACATTCACACACACACACATTCATACACTAGGGACAATTTTCCAAGGTGCCAATCAACCTACTGTAACGGCGTTACGTCATTTAATTAAGCAATAAATGTAACAGTAATTCGTTATACTATTCGTTATATATTCGGAAATAAAATGTGGAATTAAATTACAGCTGTGAAAATGTCAAATTGGGTTCCATCTGAACAATTTCACGTAAAATCAGTGCTTTAGACGACGCCTTGATTTTCCACTGATTTTGATGAAAATGTCTGCAGTTTCCTTTAAAAAAAAAATATATAACCTATTTTTTACAAGGCTTTGTCTTAGAATGTTAACTTAAAGCGCCACCTAGTGGACAAATGTAAAAAGTAATCAAATGTAATCAGTTACTTGACGGTTTATAAAGTCGATTGAAAAGTTAAATTACTAATTACATTTTGAACAGGGTCATTTATAATCTGTAATCTATTACATTACCAAAGTAACCTTCCCAACACACGGAAGGGCAGGAGGCGGAGCACTACGGAATCTCGCCGGCGTCAAACCATAAGTGAAATCGCAACATCTGTTTTCATACTTGCAACTTTGGCATAAATCCCATAAAGTGGAATGAATTGATAACGGCGATCAATAACCCAGCTCTAGATTCCAACCAACGGATTCAGGATGAACGAGGCAAAGAAAAAAAAAATGTCCACAGTTTCCAGCTAAATCTAAGCCATCACAAAGGTTACGTTTATGTTTATAATAAACTGCTCTGTGACAGATGTAAAGACGTGTTAAGGAAAGAACACAACACTCTGTTTTACACTGCCTTTCCAACACACACACACATCTATATAATATATATATATAATATCAGAGCTGTGTTGAGAACTGTATGCCGCGTTCAGGCGCTCCCATCACCTGTCCTTAGCTTCCGAGCGATGATCATCTCCGGCGTGGCTCTCTTCCGGTTGCTGGCGAGGCCGAACCAACACATGAGGTCGATGAAACACGTGGTGGGGTTGAAGCGAAGGCCGAATTCACTGGCCGCGTAGTCGAACGGGAACGTGTGATGGAAGTTGTGGAAACCTTCGCCTGCGAAAACACAACCAACACAACCATTATAAAGCGGCAGGACATTAATAACATTAATCGTTAACTCGCGATTAATCGCACCATAAATGAATACTTTTCATAATTGTAATTCGTCTAACTGTAACATAATTATCTAAATTTCACTCAAAATCTCTCACCTTTATTCAAAATTATTGATTATTAATATTTTAATATATCTTAATATTTATTTTACTCTGGAAAAGATTCTTTTAACATAAATTTATATGTCAATTTTTTTCAATGGTTGTTTCAATTGTTAAATATGGTACGTGGCCCCTTTAAACCGGAATTATGTTCCGGTTTTGGTTGCTTTCCATAGAACTTTCTTACTGTAACATGTTAACTTTTATATCTTTAGACGCCAAAGTTAAATTATATTATTCATTCATTCATCATCTTCTAATCTTCTAACCGTCTATTCATTCATTCTAACATTCATCTTCTACCGCTTTATCCGATCTTCCCTCGGGTCACGGGCATTAAGACAGGATACACCCTGGATGGAATGCCAACCCATCGCAGGACACAAACACACACACACATTCATACACTAGGGACAATTTTCCAAGGTGCCAATCAACCTACCGTGCATGTTTTTGGACCGGGAGGAAACCGGAGAACCCGGAGAAAAACCCCGAGGCACGGGGAGAACATGCACAAACTCCACACACACATGGCCGAGACGGGAATCGAACCCGGACCCTGGCGGTGTGAGGCGAACGTGCTAACCACTAAACCACCGTGCCCCCCCGTTAATTATATTATAACATATAATAATTATATTACAAATATAGAATAAAATCCACCAACAGGGTACGCTATTATGGGAAAATGATTTTGGGATACCTGTTGATTTTGTTTACAAGAAATAACATCGACTAATAACATAGATTGCAGGATGTAGGAAGCGACTTCAAGACGAAAGTGTACGTCCCGATGCTCTGCAAGCGTTCTAACGTTATATACATTTATAGCTTTATTTCTTTCCGTCAGATATTATATTATATTATAATCGAATCAATATAAAAATTCAATTCAAACTTAATTCTGCGCTCAAATTTACATACAAATCCAAAAATTAGGATTTTATTCGCTATTTTATTCGTCATTGGATATAATTCGGGGGGGGGGGGCCAATTATTATTTTTTTGTAGTAATATTGTCTCCACGACTGGAACCAAGCTCCGCCCACAAGCCCCGCCCACAACATCACAATACTATTACGATGTAAAAAAAAAAAAACACTGTACCGATAGCCCCAAAGGTGACGAAGCGGTTTTCTCGGGGGTTGATGTCCTTGTTGTAAGGCCGGTTGCCGTACATATGCGCAGCGCTGTTGACCAACCAGGTGAGATTCAAAGCGATGGTGTAGCGTAAGATTGCGGCCAGGAAGTAGGAGTTCCACAAGCTTTCGCCCCAGAAGTACCACGGCACCAGAGTGGGCAGGAAGAAGCACATGATCACCACTAAGATTTTGTAATATCTGGGTCGGAGAAATAGAGCGTGAGGAAGTTTCTATAGTCTTTTATCAGGGTAAAATGACACAATAATTATGATGATATAAATGATAATTATATAATAATATTGTACAACAACCAAAAAAAAAAACGCTTTGTTTAAAATAGAGCTGGGAGATTAGAATCATTCAATGTTTAAAAAACAAAAATCAATTTTACGATTTCATCTTTGGTTTGGCACGTGGCGGCGCTCTGACGAATCCAAAGAGCTCGTTAAGAAGAGGGGCGGGGCTTCATCGTTCGGGTTTCAGACGTTCAACAAACCAAAACCCCGCTGTAACATTTATCTAACGTTTGTAAAGGAAGTAAAGGAAGCAGCGAATCATTTAATCCAAACACAACCACGGTGTTGAATGTGGAGGTGTGGTGTGTGTGTGTGTGTGTGTGTGTGTGTGTGTAGCGCTGCTGGATCAACATGACAACCCCAAAACAACCACTACAAACAGGTACAAATAACAACACCCCCCCCCCACTGCATCCAAAATCAAATTATATCTAAAAAAAAAAAAAATCGGAGATTCAATTTATATGACGTATCGCCCAGCTCTAGTGCAAAACATCGCGTAAGTATTGGCACCCGCAAACTGGTCTTCGGAATGTTTTGTATTGATACAAATCGGATCTCAAACTGAATTGATTGCTTGAATAATCGACACGAAATAAACAACAATTAATAGTTAAAAAATGAAAAAACAAACAAACATGTAAGCGACTGAAGAAGAATTTCGGTGCTCTCGTGTGGATGTGGTTCAGCATGAAATCCCGGGCAAAATCAAACCTTAAGACCTTAAAAGTGGAATGGGAAAAAAAATCTGTCGTAAATCCAAAAAGATCAAGATGTCCGGACTTTATAAGCATTTTCTCCATGAGACACGAGGGGAGACAATAAAAAATATTAATCTTCTATTTTTTTTTTTTTTAATTCTATTCAACTGACCAATCAGAAGCGAGGACTGCTGCGGTATCGTTTATAACGCTTAAAATATTGAAGCAAATGTTTCAAAATCCAATTGTGTAACAATACACGGAGGTTTATTATAGGCGTTGGTGGACCTACTTCCTCTGGAACACGACGACGGGGTCGGCCAGCAGATCGCTCAGGTCCAGGTTCTTGCCCTTCTCGATCACGTCCTTGTGTTTAGGCACAAACAGCCAGCCTACATGCGAGAAGAAGAAGCCGCGCTTTGCGTTGTGCGGGTCGGCGTCCGTCTCCGAGTACTTGTGATGGGCTCTGTGATCTCTGGACCATTCGTAGATGTCGTTCTGCGAAGAAAAAAACCCGGATCAATTGAATAACAACGAACGACTGGCGGATTTCTAATCTGCTTCAGTTCATGTGGAGTTTCCACCTGGTTCCTATAGAAACAATCATGTGGTCAGAAAAAAAATCACCTAAGGAGTCGTTATTATTATTATTATTATTATTCCATTTTTTAACATTTATTCGATTCCACTGGTTTAGTGGTTAGCACGTTCGCCTCACACCGACAAGGTCCGGGTTCGATTCCCACCTCGGCCATGTGCGTGTAGAGTTTGTGCATGTTCTCCCCGTGCCTCAAGGGTTTTTTCTCCGGGTTCTCTGGTTTCCTCCCCCGGTCCAAAAACATGCACGGTAGGTTGATTGGCACCTTGGAAAATTGTCCCTAGTGTATGAATGTGAGTGTGTGTGTGTGTGTGTGTGTGTGTGTGTGTGTGCGTGCGCTCCATCCAGGGTGTATCCTGCCTTAATGCCCATAGACGCCTGAGATAAACACAGACTCCCCGTGACCCGAGGGAAGATCGGATATAGCGGTAGAAGATGAATGAATGAATGAACTGACCTAGAAATGCAATCAGAAGACCAGGACTTTTACACCGCTGTGGTATCATTTATAATTTGCAAAATATTCCATATATAAGATTTTTGGAATGACCATGAAATAGATCCATTGCACTAATGGCAGATTATCCTAATCCAAGACTATATATATATAGAGAGAGAGAGAGAGAGAGACGGGAGAGAAGTATATCTATAGATATAGATATATATATATATATATATATATACACTACACATATATATATATATATATATATTGCAACACAACTGATATATTAGATATATGATATATATATATATATAAAACCTATATATATATATCTATATATGTATATATATATATATATATATATATATATATATATATATATATATATATATATATATATATAACACACACACACAGTTTTTTTGCCATTTTTTTATACACATATACAGGACAGAAAAGTGTTCACCTGGAAAGCCATGGAAGTTTGCAGCTGCCAGGAAGATCCTTAGAGGCAATTTGGCTTTGTAAGACCTGTGACTCCATAAGCGATGTGCTCCAGCTGTAACCCCAAGGCCTGTGGTTATGAAGCATATATAGGCTGCAAAAGAAAAAAAACAAAAAAAGCACAACACGACACAAAGTCCTCATTATATAATATAGTGAAACACAGCAGTCGGAATGCAAACGCTTCCAAAAACAGCCGTCAGTCGCTTTGTTGTTGGAGATGAAACTGGAGATGAGATTCACCAATGACTTCACTGCACACACAAGGGATATTATCTACGGAGGGTCGAAAAAATGACTTTATACTTGTCACATCTCGTTTACAGCATAGCCTTCGTGAGACCGGAGCACAGGGTCAGCACATGTAGCGAACCCTGCCTCTCCCGTGGGGCCCCGGGCCCTTAACCCTCACAAGTCTCATGGCATCATCTCGGACCTTAATATCTCTGGTGTATGCGAAGAAAGAATTTGACCGTCCTGTAAAATAGTTCAAATTCACACCTACTTTTATTAATATCTTTATTTGGACAATTTATTGAATTTACAGACGAATCCACATCCTGGCATGCCGAGACGAGAGCGGTGAGGTTTTCTTTACACCCTCAAGCCTACGTTTCCATGGAAACTGGTTCTAGACCTGTAACATTGGGTCAATTGTTGCACTCACACTCACACACACACACACACACACACACCTGGTTTTGACACCTACATACGCCACACTTATTTGGCCTTGGTAATAGTCCATGATCCTGGATGGAAGGAAACCTTGATCAGGAAGCGTAATAACCCTGCATAACGAGTGCAATAACGTGTTTGATGGTGGATCGTTTCTAATAAACGATAGGGTAAAAAAAACACACACACAATAGATGAATGCCATTTGTTGATATTTATTTGAGGCTTTATGCAAATGCATAATGTAAATTATTTATAGAAGGTGGGGGGTGAAATGGCTTTTGCACGACGGAATAACAAACCCGCTCGGGCAGGGACGGGATGTTTTCAGATCGGTGCATAAACTTGATCACTGTTGCGTAACATTAAGGAGTCGTAGCATAATAGATAGATTCGTTATAGATAATAACAATAATAATAATAATAATAGCGGAAGCTGGTTTCAATAACAGCAACACGCACACACACACGGTTTTGACTTACACCACATCCAGGTGAAGGGATGCGCGGTGGGGATGAGGAGCACGGCGTACAGCGCGGCGAGATGAAGCAGACCCATAAGTACGACGTTTCTCCAGACGATGCGTTGCTGCGGCGCGGCACCGCTGCTCGGCTCTCGGGTCTCGGCCCCATCCGGGCCGGCTCGGTCCGTGCACGGCTCGTCCATTTGGATGCACAAAAAAATCTCACGAATAATAATAATAATTAATAAGAAAAATAAATAAACAAAACAACAAGTGCTAGTTCCACCCCTTTTGAGAAAGAAGAGCGAACAAATAACAGAGTCAGCTGATATCCATGCGGCGGCTGCGGCTGGTACAGAGCGCCCCGGGTGGTGATGCGTGCAACCCAGACGCAGGATCCCTGATTACACGGTGAAAGGAGCTACGGGCGGCCAAAAGGCGCACAAACACAACAAAAGCGGCATATGCACAAAAACAAGCAGTGTTTATTCAGACAGTGTGTTTACTGCCTGCTTTCAACAATAACACGTCAGTTTGTTTGTCCCCCCCCCCTCCCAGGGCCGTGTTCACATTTGGCATTCTTTCATCCATTATTTATTTGTTTGTTTACGCATCCATTACGGCTGTCTAGCCATTTAAACATTTAATCGCGATTAATCGCGGGTTTTTCACGAGCTAACTCACGATTATATACGGTTGGGCGGTTTTAAAATGCACGCCAAAAAGAATACTCTGCAAGGGTTAATATTCTAATTAACATGGGCCGATTAAAACGTGACATTTGAAGAGCATAAATTAAACAGATTAAAGGGTTAACAATACAGAGATCGTCAAATATAGAATTATTGCAATAGTTTTTTTGGGGAAAATATTGCTCTGCAAACAAAATCATCACCAGTTGATTTATAAAATATGTAGTCATTATCCATTAAAATGAGAAAAATGCCCCCCCCCCCCCCCACACACACACAAGCTTGGAAAATACATAAAGATAAGTTTTTTACCCCGCTTTCTTTTTATTTTGTCTTTCTTTAAATAGAAATAAGACCAAAGCTGAGAAATATTAAGCACTTTATTTGACCACTTCATTAAAACGCAGTTCGTTTCTCCAAATGTGTTTTTTTTTTTTTTTTTTACAATGGTAATTTCAATATTGTGCATCGATTCTGCCTCGAAATTATACAGAAAGGAATTTGTATACAAAGAAAAAAGGAAAAAAAAAAAGAAGTGTGGAACAGGAGTGGTGAAAATGATTGACATTACCAGTGGCTAGATTTCCCTCTCTCTCTCTCTCTCTTTCTTCTCTCATTCCAGAGGACGTCGTAGAAATGTCAAACCGCTGTGAACACAAGGCGACACGGAACTAGCACTAAAAAAAACATTTCCTTTCCTGGGTGTAAAAAAACAAACAAACAAACAAACAAAAAGAAGACGGTTTGTCCTTTTCCACCCGTTTCAGCTGCGATACTTTTATTCACAAAAGCGTTTGATGTAATCGAACGGCGAATCGGCATCGAGTGTTCGACAGGAGGTAAAACTAGACAGCCGTAAAAACTAGGCAGCCTCGGTTTGCTAATGCAGTAAAGTTAGCCATGAACTCAAATCTTAAAAGATTTAAATAAATAACATTTATTGAAAATATTTCCTTGTCACCAAGACTGTAAATGGATAAAATGCAAATTACATTGTTTTTTTTTTTTCCCCAAGATATTGCATTGAACATCACTGAAATGGCACGGCTTCTAATCAGCACACAAAAAGCACATAGGCCTAAATTTCTTACCCCCCAAAAAAACACAACAACAAAATAATCTAAAATGATAAGCCGGAGATCAGTGAAATAACTGCTAAAGAATTTGAGCGATTGCGTCCGTGATTGTTTTTTTTTCTCTTTCTTTTTCTAGGCTGTGAATCCTATGAGTTCCCCAAAGAAACATGCAGTGACTGAAAAACTGACTGAAAGAAAAAAAGGGGGGGGGAGAAAAAAAAAAGAAAAAAAAAAAGAAAAAGGGGGGGAGAAAAGAAAAAAAAAGAAAAAGGGGGAACCGCCCCCATTGCACTCTGCTCTGCCACAATTACAGATAAGAAATTCATTCATTCATTCATTCATTCATCTTCTAGCGCTATATCCGATCTTCTCGGGTCACGGGGAGCCTGTGCCTATCTCAGGCGTCTATGGGCATTAATGCAGGATACACCCTGGATGGAATGCCAACCCATCACAGGACACACACACACACATTCACACACACATTCATACACTAGGGACAATTTTTCGAAGGTGCCAATCAACCTACCGTGCATATTTTTGGACCGGGGGAGGAAACCGGAGAACTCGGAGAAAAAAAACCTCCTGAGGCACGGGGAGAACATGCAAACTCCACACACACATGGCCGAGACGGGAATCGAACCCGGACCCTGGCGGTGTGAGGCGAACGTGCTGACCACTAAGCCACCGTACCCCCCAGATAAGAAATTATGGCAACAAAATCATTTACAAGAAGAAAAACAAACCCCAAAAAAAAAAAAGAGAAAGAGGAAAAGAAAAAGAAAAAAAATAAGAAGTAAAGAACGCCTGAATGCTTTACTCCAGATGTAAGACTGGCGAAGCACGTCAATATGAGTTGGTCCTTATTGACTGATGATGGCTTGTGTCGGAGTTGCGGGAATACTAGGAATACTGGTGGAGTATCGGGTGCGTGGTGCGCCTGACATCAGACGCCCAGCTTGTTGGCCTGCGTTAGCACCACCTTCAGGACTGGCATGAAGGCGGACGTCTCGCTGAAGTTGCTGTTGCTGACGATGTGCGTGTGGATGTTAAGGCCGTCGGTGTAGGCGCGGGACTCGATGCTCCTGGCCATGTTGTGAAGGCCGCTCACAATGGCTGGAGAAAGCTGGAGAAAGAGGGTTTACGCTTTACGACATTTTGCAGGCGCCCTTTACGAGAGTGTCCTCTAGAGGGCACTCTTATCTTGTGTTGATTTCCTAGAAATGTCGGGTTATCTGAAAAATCCACACCGACGCTTTTTTACGGTTTCCGATTTGCTGTGATTAAAAGAGCGCCCTCTAGAGGTGAACCACTGGCTCTGCATGCTGTTGGTTTTCAGAAAGCTATATTTATTATCATTTATTAAATCCATTCATTCATTCATTCATCTTCT
>JACRUU010000009.1:1813151-1833151 GCA_030449085.1 Kryptopterus vitreolus | reverse complement strand
TATTATTATTTGATTTTTAGCAGAATTACTTCCTGTAGCATGATTACAGTGCATTATGCGAAATTAACGCGCTATAACCGAAAATTT
Source organism: Kryptopterus vitreolus (assembly GCA_030449085.1). Classification (NCBI taxonomy): domain Eukaryota; kingdom Metazoa; phylum Chordata; class Actinopteri; order Siluriformes; family Siluridae; genus Kryptopterus; species Kryptopterus vitreolus. The sequence goes on along the minus strand of JACRUU010000009.1, from coordinate 1,833,064 downwards.
TAATTCACCTTCCAAAACCCAGGTTACATCTTGAGTCATTTCCCCTGTGGATAAGACAATATCAAAAATGTGCTTTCTGGAGATTCCTAATAGTTTGAGAGCGATCGGTTACCCTTTGGTTACCCGACCAAAGTCTTCTGTGGATATGTGATAGGGAATAGACTGCGCTCATTAGCATTAATTACTGTTTTCCCCTGTTACAGAGATCCTTTTTGTGATCCAGGTTTTTCCTACTGCACTGGAAAGCTAATGTTTTACCCCTTAGACCTTTATCTGGCTTTAGAGGTAGAGCATATGTGAACTCTAGCTCCCCCTAATGTCCACACACTTTATATATATATTTATATATATATATATATATATATATATATATATATATATATATATATATATATATATATATATATATATATATATATATATATATATATATACATACCACATACACACACACACACACACTCACTCTCTCTCTCTCTCTATATATATATATATATATATCTCACCCCAATCAATGGTGAACAGTAACGAAGTAAATGTACTAGTAATCTATTTTTTCAAAATAATACAATTAACTATGATTAAACCTTATCCATTAAACTCCACCTGATAAATAAATAAATATATTTGCAGCTATCTGTTGTGCCACAAGGGGCGCTAGTTGTCCATGTAGAGCGAGCGAGACCGAGGCAGCCTGAGGCAGTGTTTTGAGAGAGTTTTAAACAAAGGCACTGTGGTGCAGACCTGTTCTCTGGGAGGCTGGGATCATGTCGGGCTCAGCCTGAGTACCTGAGGCTCCGGTTGGTGGAGGCGGGAGGAAGGCGGTGGGAGAACCCGGCCCGCCGTGCTGGAACGAGACTCCCGAGGAGAAAGGTGGAGGGGAGAAGGAAGAAGTGGCGGTGGAGGAGAGAGGAGGTACAGAAGGAGCCTGCTGGCTCGCAGAGAAAGGAGGCCGGGGGAAGGAAAGCGGCGGGGCGGCCTGAGACGAGGCAGGAGGCATAAACTGGGAGGGGTAGAAGGGAGCCGGAGCCGCTGAAGATGAAGGTGGAGGAGGAAGAGGAGCGGACGTAGAGGAGGAGGAGGAGGAGTACTGGAGAGGTTGATAGAGTGCCGGTCCCCCAGCGACAGGCGTGAACTGCTGGACTTGGGGGTAGCCTGAGGTTTTACACAGACAAGAGATCAGAGTCGGCAAAATGCACTGGCACACATTCCAAACATGCAAAGGTCGTTTCAAACAATACATTAGTATTAGCTGTGGCATTTACGGAAAAAAAAAAAAAAGACATTTACGGAAAAACGTTCTCATGCAAAACTGTAATAAACAGCCATGTTACATTTGTTTAAACATTTCTAGAGTGGAAAAAAAGATACACAAACATTGTAAAAATGTTTGCCAGAAGCTCGAGAACCGCGAACGAGAAGCCGAAGCGCACGCGAACACTTACTCTGGTACTGCTGCGAGTACAGGAATGCGCTGGAGGCGGCCGGACTGGCGCTCACTGGAGCCTGCAATGGGAACGCTGGCGGGTTTGGTTCGGCCTGCACGAGAACGGGAAAGAGGAAAATCCTAACGCGTTCCCATTTTTCCGGGTTTTTAACACGTTGAGGACATAATGCTGCCTAATAAAATCCCACCCGCTAACAGATCACATGACCTGCTTATTCACTACATAATTTGATGATCATTTGACAAATACGTCCCAAATAAAAGAAGTAAATAAAAACTAAATGAATAAAATATGATAAATGAAGACCTGAATCTGATCCTTTTTGCTTTACTGAGATTATTATATCCTGTAATATACATTATACATGCAATTACATTTCTTTATAATTAAGGTGGATTTTTACAATTGCAATCCCACAAGTTAAAAAAAAAAGGTTTCTATGAAACCATTAATTTAAACAAACAAACAAACAAACAAAAAAAACAACTATAACCATTAACAAGCAACATATGTGGCTTTATCATATGAGGGTACATTATATGCCCCACAGTTTGCACAGAGAACATAATAGTCATTGTTAAATAGCATTTTACATACTGGTGATATAACGTGAAGACTGAAAGTGTAATAGACATACAGATGGACAGAGTAATCACTGGGAGGGGAAGCAGAACAGAACGCCATCAGCAGCTGCTCCTGTCAAAGTGTGAAAGCTGACAAATACGGAAGTGACGGAGAAGTCAGACTGACATGCGAGACTCGGGATGGACAGAGCGACACGGTGCGTCCTTGGCAGGGTCTCTGGGATGAGATGGAGATGGGGGGGGGGGTTGGGAGCTGGGGCGTGTTGTGATTTAATGTGCGGTTCGAGAGGGAATTTCTACAGGATTTGGCAAAGAATCTTCAGGAGTACAGTTTAGCAATATTGAAATAGCAAAGAGCAATGAGAAAATTGTATAAATAAATAAATAAATAAACATAGAGGGGGGGAAGGGGTGTTAGTAAATCAGTGTGTTGTTTTTAGGGTTTGATAAAACAGAGGGGGCTTTCACACGCATTTCTTTTTCACCGAAGGAGTGAAATTAGAAATACATGACGTAAAATATTACTCCGGTAAATATCATCTATTACGGTTCTAATGTCTCGATATCAGTTTTGTTTATACTATATCTATATATATATATATATATATAATATATATATATATATATATATATATATATATATATATATATATATATCCACATATATACATTATATATATCATAATATATATATATATATATATATATATATATATATATATATATATATATATTATAATAATGTGTTGTGTGTGTGTGTGGGGGTCTGTGTATGTATGTATGTATGTATGTATACACACACACGCATATAAAAAAAATATGATTTTTAATAAGAGCTCATGTGAAAGATAAAAATTGTTCAGTGTCTTTTTTTGCTCATATCTTTAAGAATGAAATTTAAGACCTACATCATGACAACAAGAAAAACACACAAATAAATCTGTTATTAGAAAGTAGAGGTTTTTTTCCAAGCCGCTAAACTTCCTTATGGTTGAAAAAAAAAAAAAAAAAAAAAACAAGATTTCTCTTTACGAATCAAACAAATAACACACGTCATTGTTAAGTGCTGTGGGAGCATTTCAACGAGAATGAGTAGTGTTACATAGACATTGAAATATTAGCACCTGTATAAAATAACTTCAAACCTATTTTAAACTTAGCAAACTTATTAAAGGAATAAAAGTGTGACCTTCATTCATTCATTTATTTATTTCGCAGGTTAAGACCCCCCTGGTTGATGCTTTCCATATGCTGATGGTCTTGCTAGATCTAAACTGTCTTTAAAGTGTAAAAGCACCCCGGCGATTTGTTTTTTCTTTGGTTAGTACAAGTCAGGGTGAAAAATAGGAAAAATGCAATTTCCTGTGGCGGGCGAGGGAAAGGGTATGTTGTATTGCGTATGTGCGTGTGTGTGTGTGCGCGGTGCGGTGCGGTGCGGGCACAGCTCTGTCTGTACCTGCAGGTCTTGGGTGGGGGGTAGCGGACGAGGGGCACTGGGAAGAACGGTTGGGGTTTGGTTACTCCAGGTAGTGACAGTAGAGGCAGCCCTAACCTGAATACAACAAAGACACACACACACACACACACTCACACACGCACTGTTGGCTGCCGTCGGATGGGGAGAACGGATAGGATGCAAATGAAAAACCTAAGGAAGGCGGTCAAAACGGTTTTTGGGAGGGGGGGGTTTTTTGCGAGGGGTGGGGGGGGGGGGGGGGGGGGGGGGTTTTTTGGGGGGCGTATTACTGACGTCTAAAATCCCTCATTTGAGCGTAACATGGAGTCATAAGAAAGACATGAATATATAAGTTTCTGAGTTAGAATGATGGCAGCATGCAACAAAAATAAATAAATGCTGTGTGGGGGTCCACTGTACAAATCTGAATATTGATTAATTGAACGATTAATTGATATTGATTAATTTGGCTCATGCATGTTTTAATCAGGAATAAATACTGCCGTCTTATTAAAAATACAACATATTTAATCTCCTGGTATTAATCCTGCTTCTGCATATGTGTGTGTGTGTGTGTGTGTGTGTGTGTGTGTGGTACCTGCTGGTAATACTGTTGTGCCGGAGCGACAGGAGTGGGCTGTGGAAGCAGTGTTTGAGCTTGAGGTTGGATCGGCGTGAAAGTTTGTTGAGGCACAACAGCTGGAGCCACTGCATGTCTGTTGTGTACCGGCGCTGCTCCTCCGTGCTGACCCAGTGCTCGGCTCAGGCGCTCTCGCAACCGCTGCACTGCATCCTGGATTGTAGAGAAGAGGGGTGGGGAGGGTGTGAAGGATAGTCTAAGAGGTTTTTTTTAGACACCTTTTTAAAACAGCTTTGTCCTCACATGAGCAGTGCATGTACTATAAAAGCAATCCATATCACATATATGTTTGTTTATATAATATATATATATATATTATATATATATATATATATATATATGAGGGGCTTTATGGCTTAGTGGTTAGCACGTTCGCCTCACACCACCAGGGTCCGGGTTCGATTCCCGTCTCGGCTACGTGTGTGTGGAGTTCTTCCCGTGCGTCATGGGTTTTTTTCTCCAGGCTCTCCGGTTTCCTCCCGGTCCAAAAACATGCACGGTAGGTTGATTGGCACCTTGAAAATTGTCCCTAGTGTAGGAAACTGTGTGTGTGTGTGTGTGTGTGTGTCCTGTGATGGGTTGGCATTCCATCCAGGGTGTATCCTGCCTTAATGCCCATAGATGCCTGAGATAGGCACAGGCTCCCCGCTCCCCGTGACCCGAGGGAAGATCGGATAAAATGGTACAAGATGAATGAATATGATATATATCAGGATGTTATCGTATATAACTAATGAGTGCTCGCCTGGTCAGTGTTGGTGGGCAGGTAGGAGATGGCGGTTTGCAGGCTGCCCTGTGAGGCCAGCAGGCCGGCGTACTGACTCATCTTCTCTGCCAACAGCGTGCCCACAGCCGGGGCCACTCCGGCCCGGGTCTTCTCAACGGCCTGCTGCAAGATCACTACTTTTTCAACCAGGTCCTAAGGAGCAAACAAACAAATAAACAAATAATATTAAAAAAATTAGTCTTCACTTGTTAATAAAAATCTAAACGTGTATTCCTTTATGTAATTTAGCATGAAGCGTTACCTGCAGTGAGAGAGGGCTGCTGGAATCTTGTGCTTTGGACCAGCAGGACACCAGCTGCTCTACACTTCCAGCACAGATGTAACACAGACACGCCTGTTCCTGCAGAGCGGCGGCTTCCGAAGCCTCCAACCTGGAGCCCAGGAGCTCTGCACGCATACACGGTACATCAGCTTGGCAATTTTTATCATTTCTATAGTAATCTGTATGTTTGATAGTGTGATGCTAAAAATAAATAAATAATATTAAAAAACAAATAAATTCATATATATATAGGGGGTACGGTGGTTTAGTGGTTAACACGTTCGCCTCACACCTCCAGGGTCCGGGTTCGATTCCCGTCTCGGCCATGTGTGTGTGTGTGGAGTTTGTGCATGTTCTCCCTGTGCCTCAGGGGGTTTTTCTCCGGGTTCTCCGGTTTCCTCCCCCGGTCCAAAAACACGGTAGGTTGATTGGCACCTTGGAAAATTGTCCCTAGTGTGTGAATGTGAGTGTGTGTGTCCTGCGATGGGTTGGGTGTATCCTGCCTTAATGCTCATAGATGCCTGAGATAGGCACAGACTCCCTGTGACCCGAGGGAAGATCGGATATAGCGGCAGAAGATGAATGAACGAATGATAATATATATATATATATATATATATAATATATACTATAATATATATATATATGTCCATGTTATGCTCACCACATAAGGAGGAAAACTCCTCGGGTTTGGCGTAGGTCATGAGTGCAGCCAGGGCCTCCTTCCAGTTGTGAAGATCGCACGTCTGGAGTATATTCAGCCAGTCCCTCATAACCACGGCGCTGATGATCTGTAAATGGAAAGTTGTGATGATGCATGACTGTTAACCGAGACACGGAGCTTTTTCTAAAGCCAGGACAACAACGCCGGTGCCTCACCTTACTAATCTTGCTTCGGGTTTTGGTCAGGTATTTCTTCTGGGTCTTTTCGAGAAGCTCCGGGCCGCCGGCGATGGCGAGGATGATGGCGTCGGCCATGCGCTCGTCGTGGAGGCAAAGGTCGACGGCGCCCTCGAAGTCCCCAATCAGGAGCGCTTGGGTGATCAGTCCATCCACATCTGGAGCACCAAATCAGAAGCACATCATTACATGCAACACCATACTAAATTTATTTATTTTAATTTATATTTCTACAAAAATGTGGTATAGCGGACACGTGCCTCGGTTAACTTTGATGTTCGAAGGAATCTCCTGAACAGGTTTCTCCTCAACAACTGGAATCTCTGCGAGCTCTGGGTTCTCCTCGGCTGTGGGGGCATCGTCGTCTGGCACAACGTCTCCGTTCTCTTCCACCTGAGGGAACGGCAACACCGTTACTACACGCTTACATTTGGCCATCAGATACTACATATGGCAGAAAAGATTATAATGATGTATATAATGGAATGTGTTTTTTGAAATCATACAAAAATAATAACAATAATAATGAAAAAAAAAAACAAATAAAAACACTATCCAGTACAGAAATCTACTGCCATGTGGGCGCACAACACTGTTCAATGCATGAAAGGCATAATTATTCTTATTTATTTACACATCTGATTATTTTCTAAGTGTGTAAATTGAAGATAAGTTAATATACAATCATGTTACTTTATAAGCCTAAAGAAAGAAAGAAACAAGAAAATAAAAAGTCAGGTGGGAATAAAGGACAGATGGAATAAAGTGAAAGAAAGAACAAAGAAAAGAAACAATGAAAGATCAAAGAAAGAAGGGAAAAAAGAATAGAAAGAAAGGAAAAAAAGGGAAAGAAAAGAAACAAAGAACGAACGAAAAAAGAAATGAAAAGAAAGCAAGCAAGAAAGGAATAAAGGGAAGGGGGAAAAAAAGAAAGGACTAATGGAATAAGGAATAAATGGAAGGATAAACAGAAACCTTATACTCGTTACATGTACTTTACTGCTTTTTTCTTTCTTTGCATGTGCCAGCATTATTAGGTTCAGCGCCCCATGGATGCATTAACAGTGCATTAAAGGCCTTGCTCGAGGGCACAAAAGTGGCACCTTGGTGATTGTGGGGCTTGAACCCCCGACCTTCCGATAAGTAGGCACACACACATGACCCCAAATATATACAGCATTAAGATTTAGCTTTGAAATATTTCATGCTTAAAACAAATAATTTGTTATTGTTTAAAAATAAACATTATTATTATTATTATTATTATTTATTTTAATAGGTCCTAGGATTAATCTACAATGTCACACGTAATTAAATCATAACCAAAAATAAATAAATAAATAAATAAATAAATAACACACACACACACACACACACACACACACCAGCATTCCTGTGTGAAATAAACAATAATTGATTAAGAGAATACACAGCTAGTATTTGTCAGTAAGTGAAGAGCAGGGATACGGGACAGGGATACGGGACAGGGATACGGGACAGGGATACGGGACAGGGATACGGGACAGGGAAACGCTATAACACAGGGATGCTGCGGGAGAGGAGAGGACTGGACTACGGCGGGCAGGCAGGACGAGGGTACCTCCTCCGGTAGATCCGCCTCCTCGTTATCGGTATTGGATTCTTCTTCGGCCGGCGGTACGGAACCTTGATCCAGCACAGGTTCCGACTGACCGTTAAAGTCCACCTGGGGTTCCGCGTCCAACTCATCCGTTGGATTCGAGCCGATTTCGGGTTGCTGTGACATAACGAAGGGGGGGGAGGAGTTTAAAGATCAGGGTCGGAGCTTGATGCATGCCGGAGGCGCAAATTCCAAACTCAAGACCAACCTCATATGTGTGGTCGGAATAGGAATGAAAACAGGAAGTGGTAATAGCGGCTTTGACCGAGTCAGCGTGTGGAGTTGATAATACTTTGATCTACAGACGGATCTGACGATTCCCAGATGGCTGAGAAATCTCTCTTGGACTGTTGTGCAGCCAAGGTAACGAAAGATCATGCATGGAATGCAGCAAAAGGTGCAATTAGAGGCAGCAGCTGTGACTCTGACTCGAGACATAAAAGCCGGCGAACCTGCTGTGCGGCGTATCAGGAGACGCCGAAGCATACGCTGTATACGGGATCAGACGAAGGAACGAGATCAGGTAAACACAAACAGAAAAGCAGGACTTCTGGGGTTTGAAATGAAGAGCATGATTGGATTTGATCGTGAGAGCCCGCTACTCCTCATGCACAACTTCAGCATGACCCAAAACAATGAATCAGAGCGGTCAGAACATCACAACGACATCTACTCGGGTAGAAGGAGCACAATCGGGTGTGGTGGAGGCGAAGTCTACACAATCCACAGTCAGGAGGAGAAAATGACACATGGTGTAGAAAAGAAAGATGATGGAGAATGGATGAAATCATGTTTGGATTGTCGGAGAAGCCCCGGAGCAGTCACAGATGTTTATTTTTTAATTTACTTTTCATTTATTTATTTATTTTTACTATTTTTTAGATTTATTTACTGTTAAATAGCGGGCGGATATTTAATCATAAATGAAGCAAAAATTAATTCCATTGCAAGATTGTGATGAGATCATTTTCGAAAATTGAAGAAAAGGAGAGGGGAAAAAAAAAATTATAATATAATATATATATATATATATATATATATATATCTATATATATATATATATAAAAAAAAAATATATATATATAATATATATATATATATATATTATTTATTTGAGAGAGACAATAAAATCGATCATAAAATCATCCGAGGTTTACGCTATTACCTGCGTCAAATAAGTTATTGTTCATTTAAGATCCCGCGGGACCGTACCTCACTGTCTGCACCTGCCGTCACATCCGTCCTTTCTAATGCTGAAGCAATCTGAAAACAAAAAGCATTAAAGAGTCTTTAGTCTTTCTGCATCGTTCTGGAGTTTTCTGCACCGATGAAATTAACGGCCTACCATCACGACACTCAAACACACAAGGGAGAAAACTGGCCTTAACGAAGCCCTATTAATTAATTTACGCCCTTGATCTATATATATATATATATATATATATATATATATATATATAGATATATATATATATAATATATATATATATATATATATATTACGATAGATAGATAGATAGATAGAGATATTTTTTTAAAGGTTTGGAAAGTACCGTAAATTCTGGACTATAAAGCGCACCTGGCATATAAGCCGCATCCGCTCTATTTAAAAAAAAAAACCCAAAAATAATAAATAAGCCGCACCTGCATTAGCCGCATCCGCTTTTGAATTGTAAATGTACATGTATGTACCTAAATAGATCCTTTCCTAACCTGTATTTTAACACGGTGTAACGGTGGACGCTGCACAGAGACGCGGAGATCCGGAATTCATACAAAACAGGATTTATTAGAATAAAGAACTCAGGAGACGCCGCTCATACGGAGCGGCCAGACAGGCTAGGGAGCCTTGTGCTCTGCGCGCCGTGGTACCGGAGAGAGGAGTAAAGAGCGGTGGTGGACTTGGAAGTCCGGGAATCGGGAACAGAACCTTTAATTATTGTGGTAAACACGGGGCGTCATCATGAGGAGGAAATTATATCGTGCAAACGGTCTGTACTGGACAATCTTTTTTTTTTTTTTTTTTTATTGTATTACCACAATAAAAGCAATAAAGTTGATTAAAACACACCTTCCCCCAGTCTATCCGCTTTACTGTTTATTAATGGGTTATATCGAATAATGGGTTATATTTACTGTTTATTAATGGGTTATATCGAATAATGGGTTATATTTACTGTTTATTAATGGGTTATGTCGAATAATCGGTTATATTTACTGTTTATTAATGGGTTATGTCGAATAATCGGTTATATTTACTGTTTGTTAATGGGTTATGTCAAATAATGGGTTATATTTACTGTTTATTAATGGGTTATATTGAATAATGGGTTATATTTACTGTTTATTAATGGGTTATATCAAATAATGGGTCATACCGTAAATTCTGGACTATAAAGCGCACCTGCATATAAGCCGCATCCGCTCTATTTAAAAAAAACCCCAAAAAATAATAAATAAGCCGCACCTGTATACAAGCCGCATCCGCTTTTGAATTGTAAATGTACATGTATGTACCTAAATAGATCCTTTCCTAACCTGTATTTTAACACGGTGTAACGGTGGACGCTGCACAGAGACGCGGAGATCCGGAATTCATACAAAACAGGATTTATTAGAATAAAGAACTCAGGAGACGCCGCTCATACGGAGCGGCCAGACAGACAAAGGTTAGGCATAAACATATATCGAGCGTCCGTGTCCGCGACACTAGGTATGTGCTACGAGCCCGGACGGGGATTGTAGAGTGAACCGGGCTTATATCGGGAGAGGGAAAATCAAGAAAAGCTGAGGCTGTATTGTGTGTGTGTGTGTGTGTGTGTTGAAAAGAGCAGGGAGGAGAGAGAGAGAGAGCACCGAGCAGCAACTTTGCTGATTAAAACGGGACAGAACCAAGAGAAAATAAGCGCTATTTACAGTATTTACCTTCATTTCTCCTGTGTGTGAAATCACGTCACCTTAACCTTGTAAAGATAGAGTTTGTCCTCCTTCTATCCGCTTCTACCCACTTATATCTGCTAAAGAGGAACTAGCGCATTCTTCTTCTTTGCATTTATTTTGTGTTAGTTTTGATTCTAATTCCGGTTAGATCCCCTAGCGGTCGGGAAAAAATCTGCAGAATAGCCGCACCTTATTATTAGCTGCATGGTTCAAAACCTAGGAAAAAAGTAGCGGCTTATAGTCCAGAATTTACGGTATTTACTGTTTATTAATGGGTTATATCGAATAATGGGTTATAATTACTGTTTATTAATGGGTTATATCGAATGTATCAGCGCAGTTTGCTCCGCCCTCCACCTGCGCTTGTCTACAGTCCTACATTGTAGAGTTTATACAGTACTCTAAATTGCTTGTTTATTTCTAAATTAGCTATAAAATGTCATTTGTTTACCACATATGGATGAAGATTAGTCAGGAATGACGCGCGTCCATCGTAACCGTAAAAACCTTTTAAGAATTAAGACTTTTAAGAATCACCTTCAGTGCAAGTTCCTCTTTCTTGTATCCAAGAAGGTCCAAGTATTTTCCCCGGGCATCGTCTTCAAAGTGGACCTGAGGAGAAGAAACGTGCAAACAGAATGAATCCAATCCCCCAACGAATCGCTTCTCTTCTGATAGGCAGGAGTCGATTTATACCTTCAGGAAAGCCCAAACGGTCTTCTCGAACTCGTCCTGCGCCGCGTCGACCTTCCTCTGGCAGAATTCCACGAAGTTTCCCGCGCCCAGCGTGGCCTGAAGGACGTTTGAGCGATCCAAGAAGTCGGTTTCCGTGACGACCTGGCTGATGTGGACGACGTGGGCAGCCGGGGGCTGCTGGGGTTGCTGTGCTGTCGCTTTGACGTTCTCCAACGACACCAGTTTCCCCCCGAACTGGCAGGAGATTAAAAGGAACCCGGTTACATACCAGTAAAAGAAGAACTAGGGGGGAATCAAAAAGGTCTAGTGAAGATTTCATCTCACAGCGAAGGAAGCTCCCACTGGTCTACGGATCCACTTGGGCGGGTTTTTCAGCGGCGTGACGGTGCTGCTAGCGCTGGTGTTTTGGGGCAGCTGGAGCGGCGGTAACGTCTGACCTGTGCCAAAGGGATCCATGTTGGCAAACGACGAACTGATCTGGGGGTGAAAAAAAAAAAAAAAAAGAAAAATGTATAAGAGGTAAGAAAAATGACCATTAAACGCCTGGTAAAAGTGCCACACAGCTACCTGATCGGCCTGGGCGCTACTGACGGCATCGTTATTGCCTCCCATGATGGAGTAGATGCTTATACGGCCATCGAACGACGCGGCAGACAGAACGGCGGGGTTCCTGGGGCACCACTGGATGTCGAAGCACCACTGGGAGCTCGGGAGCTCGTACAGGACCTGGTTACAATACACAACACGCATATAATAATAATAATAATAATAATAATAACAACAACAACAACAACAACAACAATCACACAAATGTGTTACATGAAAGATGCCGTTCAGAAAGTAAGTACGTTGTGTGTATATATATATATGTGTGTGTGTGTGTGTGTGTGTGTGTGTATATATTTACAGCAACAAATTTCTTTTTTAAAAAGGGCAAATATGAAATCAGAGACACAGAATATAATATAAACGATACGTATAATAGCTAAATAATAAGAAGAAGAAGAAAAAGGGGGATGGTGGCTTAGTGGTTAGCACGTCCGCCTCACACCGCCAGGGTCTGGGTTCGATTCCCGTCTCGGCCATGTGTGTGTGGAGTTTGTGCATGTTCTCCCCGTGCCTCAGGGGGTTTTTCTCCGGGTTCTCCGGTTTCCTCCCCCGGTCCAAAAACATGCACGGTAGGTTGATTGGCACCTTGGAAAATTGTCCCTAGTGTATGAATGTGTGTGCGTGTTTGTGTGTGCGCGTGTGTGTGTGTGTGTATGTGATGGGTTGGCATTCCATCCAGGGTGTATCCTGCCTTAATGCCCATAGACGCCTGAGATAGACACAGACTCCCCGTGACCCGAGGGAAGATCGGATAAAGAGGTAGAAGATGAATGAATAATAATAATAACAATAATAATAATAATATAGTCCTTAAACTATCAAACTAATTGCACTAGTTGATATCACAGCTTAAACAGACGCATGTTTCGGAAAACATAAAAATAATATTTGTTTGGAAAAATAAATAAATAAATCGCCAACCTCGGCAGTGTTGGGATTCCAGCAGAGGATTCGGTTATCTTTCCCACAACTAAGCAGCAACTCAGGGTCAGCCAAACTCCAAGCGATAGCCAGGACACCCCTGGCAACACACACACACACACACACACACACACACACCAAGCCACAACCAACGGATGAGTAAAACAGAAATTAAGTTTGTCTCAATATTGATATTTTGCTTTTCAGTCGTACAATAATAAATAAATAAATTCCCCTTACTTTGTGTGGTTCTCTAGGACTTTGAGGGGGGAGGTGGCAAAGCGCAGATCCCACATCTGTATGACGGGCATTCGGTCGTCTTCAGAGGCCAACACCAGCTGAGTGGCGACGTCCGGGTTCCACGCCAGACCGGAGCAGTGCATCTAAACGGATCGTTTAAGAGCGCATATTTCTCAAACATCAAAATAAAAGCACAAGGCAAAAACAAATAAACAAATAGAATAGACACAGACCCTGTTGCTGTGGTCGCTGACTTTGATAATGAGGTCATTTTTCCTGAGGTCCCAGATGGAGGCTCTGCCACTCGGGCCGGCTGAGGCAAGAATGTGCTGCACCTGGCAGTTCCATGCTACACAGCTAATGTCCTCTAGAGGCTAAAAACAGCGGCAGGAGGAAGGGCCGACAATAAAAATAAATAAATAAATAAATAAATAATCACGAAGCCCGCAGGAACGTCTAAGAGTCTAATAGAATTCATAAAAAGCACAACGGGAGACGCATGACATACGTACCTGTGTTTTCGGTCCTGGGGCCATCGGGGTACTGAAGCTGTTCAAATCCCAAATGTAGATCTCCGACTCATTACCTCCAGATGCAACCAGATTTGTCTTTTGAGGAGGGGAAAAAAAAAGTTATAAATTTATTAATTAACTAATAAAACAATAAACGCCGAGCAGCATTTTTAATTAAGAAATAGGGGATAATAATATTGTAATTGTTGTTTGAGCATTGCTGAAATCATAGAATCGAGTATGTCACTCATTTTCAGTAACGGATGCACCGTGGTATGAGATATATCGTTATAATTCCCAATTGTTTTCAAAGCGGTTAGCACGTTCGCCTCACACCGACAGGGTCGGGGGTTCGATTCCCGTCTCGGCCACGTGTGTGTGGAGATTGTGCATGTTCTCCCCGTGCCTCAGGGGGTTTTTCTCCGGTTCTCCGGTTTCCTCCCCCGGTTCAAAAACATGCACGGTAGGCTGATTGGCACCTTGGAAAATTGTCCCTAGTGTGTGAATGTGAGGTGGTGGATTAGTGGTTAAGGTGTTGGACTCTGGACCAGAAGATCGCAGGTTCAAACCCCACAACCACCAAGCTGCCACTAGTGGGCCCTTGAGCAAGGCCCTTAACCCTCAATTGCTGAGCAATTGTAAGTCGCTCTGGATAAGGGCGTGTGCCAAATGCCACAAATGTAAATGTAATGTAAATGACGGTGTGTGTGTGTGTGTGTGTGTGTGTGTGTGTGTGTGTCCTGCGATGGGTTGGCATTCCTCCCAGGGTGAATCCTGCCTTAATGCTCATAGACGCCTGAGATAGATACAGACTCCCCGTGACCCGAGAGAAGATCGGATAAAGCGATAGAAGATGAATGAATGAATGAATGAATGAAATTTGCCATATACACGTTATTACCTGAAAGGAGTTGATGTCTAGCGCTCGGACAGGTCCGGTGTGTTTATCGCTCTGAGTGATGACCACGTCGCTGTCGCCGGCGATGATCTTGGAGGGGTCGTACAGAATGATGTTTCCGGTCTCACCTCCAGCGATGAGAACTCCGGAGGGCAGGGTGTCGTCGCTGATGCCTTGTGGCCCCCAAACCAGCTTGTGGTATCTGGAGAGGCGTAGAGAGGGGAGGGGTGGGTGGTGGGGGGGGGGGGAGTCCAGGGTTTTAATGTTAAAATTCCAGTACCACCATTCTACCACTGATGGGCCCCTGAGCAAGGCCCTTAACCCTCAACTGCTCAGTCTATCAAGGGAAAGGGCTTCTGCAAATATTCTTCGCAATGTTCAGCTCCACATTCCATCCTTTGCCAGAAAAGTGGATTTTATGACGAACTAAATCTACAACGGGACGTTCAACCGTCACCACTGGTAGCTCACTGGTTATGGTGTTGGATTTCCGACCCGAAGACAATGAGTCCACACTCCCAATATAACCCATTGCTGGGCCCTTGATCAAGGCCCTAAACTGCTCAATGGTATAAATGACAGCCGTGTCGCGAAACACGAAACCAACCGTCACTTAATTTTCCGCCAAGAACTATTTACAGGAGGTCCTGGGTCACATCCCTTTAACCCTCGTTACCGCTACAGCGACCCGCTCAGTCATTAGAATTCACTATGAAAAGGGTATTTTTACGTTCGGCCTGAATATTCGCGTCAACAAACGTGACTCGCAAAACATGTTGTTTCAGGTTTCGTTGCATTGTTACATTATTTTGTGGGCGCTTAATATTCAGAAGGTTGTTTGTTCAGATCCCAGCATTACTATCTCCGAAACAGCAGTTCTTTTGAGACGCGTCCGCAGTGATCGTTAAGCCTGATTGTTTCCTGTCCTGTTTCGAGTCCTTCACGAGAAGTTAACCAGGTAACTATTAAAGGCACTATTTGACATCACACCCCGGTATTAGCCAACAGTAAGAGAGGCACCTGTGTGGTGAGGAGAAGGAACCACATGACTTCATCGCCAGACCAGGCTCGGCCAGGTCCAGTTCGAAGATCTCCAGCGAGGCGTTGGTGCTGAAGGTGGCATCGAGCTGCTGAGCCGAAGTTCCTTTGAGGAAGGAAAAAAAAAAAAAAAAGAAAGAAACATTTGGTTATAACCAAATGCACACGCCTCAGCTCAGATACAGAAAAGGCCTGGGATACACACACAAAAAAAAACAAACAAAAACAAATAAATACAAACAAGAGGTTTCAGACTTGGTCCTGATGTTAACAAGCAAGCCAGGAGTTATATACATTATACAAATGCATTTTTAATACAAATGTATTAACTACTGCATATATTGCTGTTTGGTCGCACAGTTAATGGCATATTTTAATGCCGCAAATACAATGTATGTATATATTATGGGCAATATTTATAATTATGTGCAATAATAATAACAATAATAACAAATACACATTGCATAATAATGGTGCAATAACTTGTATAACTATAATTTGTCCTTTTCTCTTTCGCTGCTGCTACAATTTTCGTTGAATATATAACATATGTATATATTTACATTTATTTTTTTACATTTATATTTACACATATTTACATAATCTGTACATATTTGCTTATTTATTTTATTTATTTCACTTTCATTTTACTCTGAGCAACTGCAAACCAATCATTTCCCTACAGCATTTCAAAACACACTCTAACTAACCTTCTTTTACTGACAAACAAAACAATATGTTTATTTATTTCCTTTATCTTATTTTTTTTGTTTATTGTTGGCATATCTCAGCTTGGTGTTTTAAGAAGCTGGGTCAGCCATGGTACAGCGCCCCCCCGGTGCACAGAGGGTTACGGGTCTTGATCAATGACCCCATTGGCAGGTGGGGGATACCGGGACTCGAACCCCCGACCTTCCGATCCCTCCTGATATTATATTAAAGAATCTTGCGGCTTGAAGGATGAGCGTGTGTGTGAATACAATAATAGTCATTGTGTGTGTGTGTGTGAGTGTGTGTGTGTGTTACCTGCAGCCAGGTAAATCGGGTGGTGTTGAGCTGGGCTCCAAGCCTGGATGGCGGTGCGGTTTATCTCTTTTAGCTTCATCCTGCAAAAAGAAACCGCCATGACATAAGAGTTACATTACACCAATATCACTGTGCATCATCTGGATCTCTCCCTGCACCGTGGCAACGACGCTGCTCACCAACAGCTGTATTGGGTTGTACAAAAAGCAAAAGCTAATGGAATTCTGACCCGAGATCTCCTGCGAATCCCTCTCATACTAACGAACCTACTTTTTACAAAACGCTCATGTTGTTCTTAAACATTCTCCCTTTGTGAGTGCGTTCTCTTTCGTTTCTAGTGCTGGCCAAAAAAATGCTGATGTTCTTGTCTGTAATAATAATAATAATAATAATAATAATAATAATAATAATAACTCGCTGCACACGCTCTAGAGGTTTGCCAGACAAAAACAAAAAATGAATACACAGTGTGCAGTTTTCTTGACCAATAATAAATAAATAAATAAATCTCTGCGGACATTTCCGACTATTACTCATCACTGTGTAAAAGATGACCGCAAATGAAATCTTGCCAGACTTTTGTGCATGATCACGTTTCTCTGTGTCTTATTAAGCGACGGTGCGACGATGACGACGGCGCATTGATAACAGTTTCCCTGCACAGTGAAATGTGAGCAGAAACATCTTTCTGGCTAAACTTGTGTTTTATATATATATACTATGTGTGTGTTATATATATATCTATATATTATATATATATATATATATATATATATATATATATATATATATATATATATATATATATATATACACATATATATAAAATAAGATGGATTATCTTCACACTCTGTACATTTTTAAAGCCTTGGAGGTCCTACAAGCCCTGTATAGTGAGCTCATTTCAAAAAAAGGTGGATAAAGCAATGGATCCAAAGGTTCATATCCACACCCAGAGCAAGCAGCCAAGCCTGGGCCCCTGAGCAAAAACGGATTCTGATGAAGTTAGAAATGGTTTTCCTACACAATGACCCAACTAAGCACTTATACGTTTATCTATTTCCATTTAAAAATAAAATGTATTTATCCCATAAGGGGATTGCTTCTGGGTGATGTTAGGAAGAACCCCTGGTGTAAACCTGTTTAAGGGTCTTGCTCAAAAGTGGCAGCTTGGAAATACTGTGTCTTGAACCCACAACCTTTCAAACCAGCAACCCAGAGCTTTAACCACCGAGCTCCTACATAGCAAAAGTACAATAATTCTTACATTGCAAGCTTGCATTCAACACCTGAGTGCACCGGCAGTGTAGGCTTTTGTTTTCATTCATTCATTCATCTTCTACCGCTTTATCCGATCTTCCATTGGGTCACGGGGAGTCTGTGCCTATCTCAGGCGTCTATGGGCATTAAGGCAGGATACACCCTGGATGGAATGCCAACCCATCGCAGGGCACACACACAAACATTCACACACACACATTCATACACTAGGGACAATTTTCCAAGGTGCCAATCAACCTATCATGCATGTTTTTGGACCGGGGGGAAACCGGAGAACCCGGATCCGGAGAAAAAAAACCCCCTGAGGCACGGGGAGAACATGCAAACTCCACACACACACACATGACCGAGACGGGAATCGAACCCGGATCCTGGCGGTGTGAGGCAAACGTGCTAACCACTACGCCACCGTGCCCCACGGCTTTTGTTTTATTTATCTTAATATTTGTCTAGCTTGTAAATCTACTCACTATATCAGCGTATATTCCCGTATGGAACCTAAACCGTTATCACCAGTTTATATGGAAAGCAACCAAAACCGGAATTCTTAAAAGGAGCCACGTCCCATATTTAATCATTACAAATACACATTTTCATTTAAATGAACGAGAAATCAATATGAAAAGAATCATCTGATATAAACAATCAATTATTAATTGCTTAATTAAAGGGAGCGATTTCGAGTGGAAATGTGTACATTTATAACATCTGTTACAATTAGAGTATTAGACATATGACGGGCATTCAATTGTGGTACATGTGTGAAACGGGCGATTAATAGTCAACCGTGCGATTATATTGCAATCGAAAAAAATCTATTGACAGGCATATATATATATATATCTAAT
Organism: Kryptopterus vitreolus; assembly: GCA_030449085.1. NCBI lineage: Eukaryota > Metazoa > Chordata > Actinopteri > Siluriformes > Siluridae > Kryptopterus > Kryptopterus vitreolus. Next base: position 1,814,339 of record JACRUU010000009.1, on the reverse strand, counting down.
TAGAATATTATGTATTAGACATATGAAGAGCATTCAAACACGGCACATGTGTGAAATGTGCGATTAATCGAGTCAACCATGCGAATTAATCACAATTGAAAAATGGATCGACAGCCGTGTGTGTGTGTGTGTGTGTGTGTGTGTGTATATATATATATATATATATATATATATATATATATATATATGTATTATAGAATATTATGTATTGGACATATGAAGAGCATTCAAACACGGCACATGTGTGAAATGTGCGATTAATCGAGCCAACCAAGCGATTAATCACAATTGAAAAAATGGATTGACAGCCATGTACTATATATATATATATATATATATATATATATATATATATATATATATATATATACATATATACATATATATATATATATATATATATATACCCCACACACATATATATATATATTATATATATATATATATATATATATAAAGTCACCACAAAATTATTACAGAAAACGTTTTATAAACCAAACGTAATATATTATACTTTTGTAAACGCTCTATACGTCGTGTAAACAAACTATTACTGCGAAATGTACACAGTAGATCAAAGGAAAACACTATTTAAGAGTTAACGGTACCTGCTAGTCACCTAGTCGCCTAGCAAAACATGCTATATCTGGGGCTCTAAACGAAGCTTAGCAGGCATCCTTGCTCTTTAGTTTCTATCTCATTTAATCGTTTATATTTTCATAACTATATATAATTATATTCTGGGGGTTATTTTCCGACGTATTTGGTCGTATAAAGAATTGACAAGCTTGAACAAATCACCCGGGAGTAGTTAGCATGAGCTCGGCTGCATACAAGCAGGAAGTCAGGATGCACTGGTGTCTTTATTGATTATTAGTTTGACGTGATAAAAACAAATACACCGTTTTTGTTTTGCACGGCTTGGACGGAAAATAACGTGCTTATAAGAACGATCAGATCCTAAATAAACAAACAAACAAACAAATAAATAAATAAAGCTGGTCCATAGAAGCACAAGGAAGTGACGTGGACTAACCGGAGTGAGGATTAAAACACCTTCAGGAAGCAGGGTGAACAGCTTCAGGATCAGTTTTTAGGACATAAATTACATTAATTAATGTTTATTAATGTTATGGATCAGAGAGCTCTATTGGTGTAAGACATGAGGTGTAACAGGTTCCTGCAGGA
>JACRUU010000009.1:1805651-1808151 GCA_030449085.1 Kryptopterus vitreolus | reverse complement strand
GGGTGGGGGGTGTTCTCCATCAAATACAGGGGGAACCCCCTGTTCTCCATCAAATACAGGGGGGGGGGTGTTCTCCATCAAACACGGGGAAAGGGGTGGTGGGTGTTCTCCATCAAATACAGGGGGAACCCCTGTTCTCCATCAAACATAGGGGGAAAGGGGAGGGGTTCTCCATCAGACATAGGGGGAACCCCGTTCTCCATCAAACACAGTGGGAAAGGGGTGGGGTGTTCTCCATTGGGGCTGATCCTGGTGAGGACCCATGTGGATGTCAGGACGGTGTTCATCCATTCCACATGCTCTGAGATGCATCATTACCATGTTTAGAAATCTCACCCCATGACCACTCTCTCTCTCTCTCTCTCTCTCTCTCTCTCTCTCTCTCTCTTCTCTCTCTCTCTCTCTCTCTCTCTCTCTCTCGTCATCAAAAACTCTTCTTCAATCCGTCCCGTAAAGTATCACGTGCTTCCAAAACCTGCACAAAAGAAAAACATGCACACATTTCAGTGTGTAAGAGTTTAAAACCCACATCTAATCTAATTCACAAGGATCATCAATCAGACTAGTTTGGTGGGCGTGTCTAATGATGACACAAAATACAGATTAGCATTATGCAAATATGGTGTAAATTGGTGCAGCGAATACCAGTGGGTTTTAGGTGCTTTGAGTTTATGTCGTATGATTACCAATGGGAGAAAAGAGTGTTTAATACGTCTACCAATGAGAGTGAAGAGTGTTTAATACATCTACCAATGAGAGTGAAGAGTGTTTAATACATCTACCAATGAGAGTGAAGAGTGTTTAATACATCTACCAATGAGAGTGAAGAGTGTTTAATACATCTACCAATGAGAGTGAAGAGTGTTTAATGCGTCTACCAATGAGAGTGAAGACATTAGAGCTCTGTGATCCGTCTACCAATGAGACTGAAGAGTGTTTAATATGTCTACCAATGGGAGTGAAGACATTAGAGCTCTGTGATTCGTCTACCAATGAGAATAGTGGGTTTAATCCATCTACCAATGGGAGTAAATTTTGCTTGTCTACCAATGTCAGTGAAGAGTGTATAATACGTCTACCAATGGGAGTGAAGAGTGTATAATCTCCCTACCAATGAGACTAAATTGTGCTTAGTACGTCTACCAATGGGAGTGAAGACATTAGTGCTCTGTGATCCAACTACCAATGAGAGTGGAAACGGTATCTCTTGTGTGATGGATTCTAGCAATGGTAATGATGATCGCATAGGATGGGAAGACAGTAGATCCTGTGTGATCCATCCCCCAATAGAGTGGAGACCCTTGATCGCATGTAATATATCCACCAATGGGAGTGAAGACAATAGAGCTTGTGGAATCATCTAACCAATGAGAGTAAAGACAGTAGATTTTGCATGATAGCGCCACCAATAGGAGACGGATCGAGCCCCTGGGGCCATCCATCCATCCATCCAGAAATTGGAGCGTCTACCAATGGGAGTGGAGAGAGCACTTGAACCAGTGGATTACATGATTCTCTTTTTAATCCACCGAGAAAGTGAAAGTAAACAGAAGAACCACTTTATCCAGTTTCCACAGAATGACAGACGGCATTGTGATGGAGAATGGAACGGTTCCAGTCTTTCTGCTTACTGTGTTTGGGGTTCCGAAGAAACGCCGCATGAAACCATTACAGCCTTACAGACCTGAACGAAATCTGTCCTTCGGCTGTGTGTGTGTGTGTGTGTGTGTGTGTGTGTGTGTATGTGTGTGTGTGTATAAGTAAAACACTTCTCATATCATTATTATACCTCTGATGTTATGCACGGGACACGGTGGTTTAGTGGTTAGCACGTTCGCCTCACACCCGCCAGGGTCCGGGTTCGATTCCCGTCTCGGCCATGTGTGTGTGTGGAGTTTGTGCATGTTCTCCCCGTGCCTCAGGGGTTTTTTTTCTCCGGGTTCTCCGGTTTCCTCCCCCGGTCCAAAAACATGCACGGTAGGTTGATTTGCACCTTGGAAAATTGTCCCTAGTGTATGAATGTGTGTGTGTGTGTGTGTGTGTGTGTGTACTGGGATGGGTTGGCATTCCATCCAGGGTGTATCCTGCCTTAATGCCCATAGACGCCTGAGATAGACACAGACTCCCCGTGACCCGAGGGAAAGATCGGATAAAGCGCTTAGAAGATAAAAGAATGAATGAATGATATTATGCATTGCCTCGAATATGAACTGAGATCATTCGACGTCCTCCTCCAACATCAGGAAGGTCTCAGGAGAACCCGAAGCCCAAAGTCATGTACGCTATAATTACAGACGCCTGCTCATAGTGAGGTGTTTATGTGCTTTATGAGCATCACTAATACATCCATTATAATCCCTCTATTCTAAAATAGATTTTACTCTCAGTAAAGCGTGTAATACATTTGAAAATGCTGGATTTCTAATCGCAAGGTGACGGGTTCAAATCCCCACCCTCAACCAAGCTGCCATTCCCCTGAGGGCCCCTGAGCAAGGCCCTT
>JACRUU010000009.1:1775651-1785651 GCA_030449085.1 Kryptopterus vitreolus | reverse complement strand
AGTGGTGTAATATTGGAATATTTATGGTTTCTATTTACGAAAAAGAAAATGCCATGTAAGGCTCAACAAAGCGTTTGTGAAGATTATACACAGTTTAAAGAAAAACAATTAGCGATATCTTGCTTGGTCTTTATGTTCGATGGAAATATGCATTCTGGCGCCATCTGGTGGCTGGACGTTGTTTAGGACGTCGCTGTAAAAGGGGGCGGGGATGAAATAATTGCTGTTTAAATATCACGTGTTAATGTTAATTTTAGCAGAGTCCCACGTTCATTCTATCACGTGACCTGTTGTGCGCTCGATGTACTAATGGCTTTGAATTATTTCAAGTCCCAGGGCCAAACTCTTGGGCCCCTGAGCAAGGCCTCTTTGGGGGGGGGAAGGGACACTGAATCTAGCGTCCTAATAAGCTGTGATGGTCATGTGACCAAATAAAAACGCGTTTCTAAAAGTGTCAAATGGCGCCCCCTAGCGGTCGATCGAACACAGTAGTTCATTAAAAGATCTTGGCCGCTACTGATGTTCATATGGTGGTTATAATGTTTCATTAGGAAGCTCTTCAAAGTCACACAACTCACAAAAAACCCTGAAATGGATTTGAAATGAAATTTGCCCCCAAAATCCTTTGTTTTTTTTTTTTGCTTTTATTTTATAAGTTCTGTGAAGTGTTTGTGTAATTTCTAAAGGCAGCTACACTACACCAGGTCTCGCGTGTGTGTGGTAAAATGAATGAATTTGGTGATTATTACACTAATCCCATGCGAACGCGACCAACCGAATCCGGTTTATTTAAAAAAAAAAAAAATTATTTATCTTTTGAGGCAAATTAGAAATTCAACATCCACATAATCGTTATTATTATTTGTATTTTTTTCCTGCTCGATTCAGAATGTACGAATAGAGCAGCCAATGAGAATTCTTTTGTTTTTGTTTTTGAATGCTTTGTAAAACTTGCGTCCGGTTTCGGAGAGAACACGCGTGTACAGCTCGAGGTGGAGAAATGAAAGACGTGTAAAGGGTGTATTTTGTAAAATGAATATAATTTATAGACCAAAAAAAAAGGTTTTTAGGCCCTGGAGTTCTCCCTTTGCGTGTGCGCGCGTGTGTGAATTGTTTACTGTAACATTCATGTAAATGTCAAAGGTTCGATCGTGTGGAAAATAAATGACCTTGATGTTTCGACGCGATCTCTTTAACAAACAGATTTTAAATATTGCACCGATTAAAAACGATTGTGTAAAAGCTTTTGGGATCCTTTGTGTATTTTCTTTTTGAACCAAAGCAACGAAGAGATCGCGTGGGGACGAGGATTTCAATTCCGAGCGGAGAACATGATTAATAATGCATTTAATAATATTATTTTACATGATTTAATAATATATTGTCATGCATTATTAAAATAAACGGAGCCTTTATTTTAATAATGCATTACAATATTTTCAGGATGTATTTATTGCTTCAGCGCCATCGCAGGATTTATTATAAAAGTAACATCTTAAACGTCGCATTTTAAGTGACGAGGGGAAAAACAAACAAACTTATTTTATAGTGTAGCAATGAATTAAACAAATGACCAAAGAATAATAAGGTTTAAAAAAACAAACAAACAAAAAAACACTATATAGTTTAATTTACATGCACAAGTAAATATAGAGAAAAGTTTTTATAGGTTTTATACAAATAAAATGAGAAATTATATTTATTTTATCTTTTTATTTATTTTTATACCTGAAGGTGGCCAGGGGGCCTCCAAATATCAAACCCAGGGGAAGGTTCTAGACGTGTGATATACGGGTGCGTAAGAGCCCAAATACATCACGGGATGATGAAATGAGAGGGCAGATCGTGCATGATGATTCCCCAACACCCCCCCTTCCCATGATCTCCCTTCCACACCCATCCTACACATTTAAGGACTTCACCATCTTCCCAAATATGGAGATCATTTTGACAGCGTGAATCGCCGGCATTATTCGACCCGCTTCGGTGAAGTAAACCGCTCAGCAGTTCAGCTTTGATCCTGAACAACGATTTTCAACATCTCGGACACAAACAAGTCCTACTGCGATACACAAAGAGAATACCCAGATTTAACCAGCGGGAAAACAAAATAGTGATTGACTAGATAGAAGTTATGATAAGGGGCACCGGTGGTTTAGTGGTTAGCACGTTATCCTCACACCTCCAGGGTCGGGGTTCGATTCCCGTCTCGGCCATGTGTGTGTGGAGTTTTGCATGTTCTCCCCGTGCCTCAGGGGGTTTTTCTCCGGGTTCTCCGGTTTCCTCCCCCGGTCCAAAAAAAAAAACATGCACGTAGGTTGATTGGCACCTTGGAAAATTGTCCCTAGTGTATGAATGTGTGTGTGTGTGTGTCATGTGTGAATTGGCATTCCTGTATTGGCATTGGTGTATCCTGCCTTAATGCCCAGAGACGCCTGAGAGACACAGACTCCCCGTGACCCGAGGGAAGATCGGATAGATAGAAGTGATAGAAGATGAATGAATGAATGAATGAATGAAGTTATGATGGCGGAAATAAAAACGGCACGCAAAGGCAAGATCAAAAGCCTGATTGTTATTATTATTGTTGTTATTATTATTATGCCTTTTTGGTGCATTTTCCTTCAAAATCCTCTCAAAATGTAAAATAAAAACACTAACGCAAGAAACTACACACGCCACAGTGAAATGAAATGAACACATGAACACCCCCCCCCCCCCCCCGAAGATTCATTCAAATGGTTTTGCTGTATGCAAATGTATCACGCATGACGTTTCATTTCGTTCAGCATTTATTCATTCATTAATTCACTCATAGGTGCTTCATCCTGGTCAGGTCCATGTTGGATCCAGAGACTGGGAATACACCCGAGACAGACATGACACATGGTCCATCACAAGGCAGCATCATTTTGCAAACACTCGCACCAAGGGGAAATTAATTACAGTGGTTCCACCTACTAGTGACTTCAGTAGACGGAGGAAACTGGGCGAACCCGGAGAGAACCTGCGAAACGCCGCACAGGACAAAAAACGTTGTACTCGGGTTGGACCTGGGAACGCCCAAGCTGCCTTCACATGAGGGTTCACGTCCCTTTAAAGTCGCTGGTAACGTTCCTGCCTTGCGGTACGGCACCCGATGATACTGCAAAAAAAATATACGATACGATAATACACTCAACAGCCGGATCCGACTTTTTCCACTGCGGAAATATTCCGTCCTGCTTACCTGATGGGAATCATAGCGAGGAATGTGATGATGCTTGATAAGGTGAAGACAAACCCTGGAAGGTAGTGCAGCGTGGACTGGTAGACTTTGGTGTACATGAATGTCGTACCCAAACCGAACAATTGGAAGGACAGCTGGAGTCCTGTGAAAGTCTTTCCTGTGGGTATAAAACGAGAGGGAAATTTGCAGACCAAATAAAGCAAAAAAAAAAAAAAAAAATAAAAAAGCTGCTCAACAGCACCATCTAGTGACGCCATGGTGGAATGATTCGTTGATAATTCGATTGTAAGGCAACCAGTGTTTTTTAAAGTGTGAGCCCTCTAGTGGCGAATAAAGATATGACATTCACACACTCGAGTAAACTAGTAATTAATAAACTTATTTCGTCTATTCTTTTTTTACTTGATGCTAGTTCATTTTTTTAAAATTTCGAAGTAATTATATATATATATATATATATCGATATAGTAATCTAAATATATATATATATATGATCAGGTCATCATCATTCATTCACTTTCATCTTCTACCGCTATATCCCCGATCTTCCCTCGGGTCACGGGGAGTCTGTGCCTATCTCAGGCGTCTATGGGCATTAAGGCAGGATACACCCGGGATGGAATGCCAACCCTTCGCAGGACACACACACACACCACATCCACACACACACACACACACACATTTCATACACTAGGGACAATTTTCCAAGGTGCCAATCAAAACCTACCGTGCATGTTTTGTGGACCGGAGGGAAAACCGGAGAACCCGGAGAAAAACCCCCTGAGGCACGGGGAGAAACATGCACAAACTCACACACACATGGCCGAGACGGGAATACGAACCCGGACACCTGGTGGTGTGAGGCGTATTGTTGAACATGCCCCTATATATACTATATAGATAGATCCACCGGATATAGAAAAAAAAACCCCAACTTATTATATTATTATATATATATATATATATATATATATATATATATATATAGATATATAGATATATATATATATATATATATATATATAATATACATATATACATACACACACACCACACACACACACACACAAACACACACACACACCACACACACGTATAATTGTCATTTTTAGGTTGAAAATAAGTAGGGCTTGAAGATCCACCCCTACTAATGTGGAGGAAAAAAAAGATTTGACAATCACTGGGCCAAACTGATTTTATTAACCCTGAAAATTAAAGCAATATATGCAATAACATTGTAAAAAAATCCATGTATTTTCAAACTACAGTTGGTCAACATGCAGTCGTTTGTGTTACGATATCTCGACTTCACAGCGCTCAGATCAGTTACGATGTTCGACTTTACAATCCCTAAGATAGTAATGCAAATGTTTGAATTAGGCACGGTGCGATACGCTCCATGCACGCTGAACTTCCTCGTTTTCACCAGGCTAGTAAGTGTTTTGTGTCGTTCGCATCATTCTACAGTGTTTTTTTAATGTCAGGATAATCTTACTGTAGTGATATAAGTAACTGGGAAAAAATATTTTACCTACCTGCATTTTTTATAATAAATATTTTGTTTTTACAATATATATTCCTTCTTCCTTCCTTTAGGTCCAAGTTGGCATTATTTATTCATACATTCATTCTTCTACCGCTTTATCCGATCTTCCCTCGGGTCACGGGGATTCTGTGTACCTATCTCAGGCGTCTATGGGCTTAAGGCAGGATACACCCTGGATGGAATGCCAACCTACAGACACACACACACACACACACACACAAATAGAACAATTTTCCAAGGGTGCCAATCGACCTACTGTGCATGTTTTTGGACCGGGTGGAAACTGGAGAACCCGGAGAAAAACCCCCTGAGACACGGGGAGAACATGCACAAACTCCACACACACATGGCCGACGGAATCGAACCGGGATCCTGGAGGTGTACGCATGTTACCACTATGCACCGTGCCCTGCATTATTATATTTCGCATTTAAATTCCTGAAACACTTAAAACGCTAAACCAAAGTATTTTCACCTATTGAAGGATAGAACAAAATGACGAGATGATATTGTAGTATAAAAGGCTTGCTGCTGGATAGGAATTCTTTAATGCTTTTACACATTTTTCAAGGATCTTGCTTAAGAGCCCCCTAGTGGCAGCTTGGTGGTGCTGGCGATGAGATTTAAACCTACAAGCTAGGGTTCAGAGGCTTAACCACTGAGTCCCACCTCCACTAGCAAGAAACAAAAATACAATAGCAGAGGTCGACCGATTCACCGATTTAAACCACACCAATAAAAATACAAATTAAATCTTTTTCTAAAACAATATAAATCCACACCAATAGTTTTTCAGGGTTGGTTATTCAGCACAACAGCGGCCTCTAGAGGCGAATCACAGACACTACGGGCTGAAGATCGAATGAAATCCTTTATTAACTCTATGACTGGGAGGAACGGACACCAGATCACTGCTCAGAGGCGAATTCATCATTACGGGCCCTGCGAATTTTTTTAACTCTATGACTGTCGGGTCTGAACGGGTTTTTTTCTATGTTTGGCACAGATCGATCTATCTATCTATCTATCTGATCTATCTATCTATCTATCTGTCTGTCTGTGTCTGTCTGTCCCTGTCTGTCTGTCTGTGCTTCTGCATAAATCTAGTAGAATGTCTTCCACGAGTTGATCAGGACGGATTTCTTTATTTAATAAGATCTATCCATCTATCTAGATATCTATCGATCCATCCATCCATCCCTTTTTCTATCCACCTATCCAGCTATCTATTTCTTTTTCTATCCATTATCTATTCTATTTATCCAGTATCTATCATTATCTTTCTATTTCTTATCCATCTATCTATCCATCCATCCTATCTATCATCCATCTATCCATCTATATATCCATCTATCCATCAATCTATTTCTTTTTCTATCTATCCATCAATCTATTTCTTTTTCTATCTATCTATCTATCTATCTATCTATCTATCTATCTATCTATCCATCCATCCATCCATCCATCCATCCATTTCTTTTTCTATCTATCTATCTATCTATCTATCTATCTATCTATCTATCTATCTATCTATCTATCTATCCATCCATCCATCCATCCATCCATCCATCCATCCATCCATCTGCCATGTGTGTGTGGAGTGTGCAATGTCCCCCAGCGCCTCAGGGTTTTTTTCTATCCATATCCATTGCTTTTCATCAGTCCATCAATCATACTCATTCATTTGTTTGTGGAGTTTGCATGTTCTCCCAGTGCCTCAGGGGGTTTTTCTCCGGGTTCTCCGGTTTCCCCCGGTCCAAAAACATGCACGGTAGGTTGATTGTCACCTTGGAAAATTGTCCCTAGTGTATGAATGTGTGTGTGTGTGTGTGTGTGTGATAGGTTGGCATTCCATCCAGGGTGTATCCTGCCTTAATGCCCATAGACGCCTGAGATAGACACAGACTCCCCGTGACCCAAGGGAAGATCGGATAAAGTGGTAGAAGATGAAGGAATATCAGAAAAACACAGCAAAACACACACAGTACAAAAAAACAAAAAACACAAATTCATCTAGATCAGATCTACACAGAGCATCTGATGAGCATCAGAGGGATGGATTCATCATAAGCATACCTAAGAAAAAGGGAAGCTGTACTGTAGATGAAACTTTTTTACGCCTGAAATTTATTTTGGGCTTCACACAAATAAAGACAGCGAAGCTTTCGTTCCCGGAAAATGTCAGGGCCCCTAATTCACCTCCCCTCCCCTTCCTCGAATGCACTGGTGTGTATTTTCACTTCTTCTTTTTGCTTTATCAAGACATTTAACCACTAAAGCTTTCAAAAGCTTTAAACCCAGACAGAAGCCCTTTAATGATCGTTTGGACCCTGAAATCGAACCCTCACAACAAAAACATGCATCACATAAGAAAACCAACATCATTCAATGTACAGAAAGGAAACGTACCATACGATGATCCATGGATCTGCTTGGACAGGAGCGAGCGGATGGTGGGCATCGGGATGAGTGCCAGAAAAGTCAGCGAACGAGCTGCGGGGAGAATAAATAAATAAATAAGTTTGAAGATAAACAAACGTGGGGGCACGGTGGTTTAGTGGTTAGCACGTTCGCCTCACACCGCCAGGGCCCGGGTTCGATTTCCGTCTCGGCCATGTGTGTGTGTGGAGTTTGTGCATGTTCTCCCCGTGCCTCAGGGGGTTTTTTTCTCCGGTTTCCTCCCCGGTCCAAAAACATGCCGGCACGGGTAGGTTGATTGGCACCCCTTGGAAAAATTGTCCCTAGTGTGTGAATGTGTGTGTGTGTGTGTGTCCTGCGATGGGTTGGCATTCCATCCAGGGTGTATCCTGCCTTAATGCCCATAGACGCCTGAGATAGGCACAGGATCCGCGTCACCCGAGGGAAGATCGGATTGGGAAGGAGATTTAAGCGGTTAGCAAGGTGGGGTAGAAGATGAATGATGAATGAATGAATGAATAAACAAACGCCACAAGATCTGCCGAGTGTTAAATCTTCAAGCAACATGAATTCCCCCTATTCAGGCTTAATAATGCCTCGTGATCGGGTCTCATTCGAGTCCTTCGGCGTAGGGTTTCTCGAGCTCACGTCATGCTCTCTGGCTTCCCCATCTCACTTCCTCATAATTTATGTGTGTGTGTGTTAGACTGATGATTTTATCCCTTCTTCACAGCCTGCGTTTCTCTTTCAAATTCACCACTTTATTTATAGCAGCTTTTTATTTATTTATTTATTTATTTATTTTAAAGTGATGCGTGCAAAAGCAGCACTATTATAATCTCTCTCTCGCTTCGGGTAAATTTTCAGCGTGTAACACGTCCCGCAGTTTTTGTCCAATCCTCACCAATCGTACCTCATATCGTGCGGCCCGATGGTGTGAGGTGTGCTATTACTTTTATAAGGAATCGCCCTGTGGAATTCCGAACCCGGGGCCAAAAAGCGGGATTTTTTTTCCCATAGAAAATGAATGGGGCCGAATTTTCGTTCCTCACAGTTCGGCCTGTGAGCGTCCGACATGCACATATGGCATATGGCAAATCCACTCGTAGGGGGTCCGGAGTGGATCACGATCATATATCTCCCAAATCACACACATTCGGAATTTCGGGAAATCCACGACATTCCGGCCACATAGAGAATGAATGGGGAAATTTGACGCTGCGCTGTTCGGCCCGTGTTCACCCGACATGCACATTTGACATATCCACTCGTAGGTGAGATGGAGTAGGTCGCAAACATGGCCGTGAACGGGAAAAATATGTGGAACCGAGAAACTCGGACACGGGGTCATGTGACATGTCTAAACGCTCGGCACATCGATGGGAATCAGACGCTGGATAATTTGATATCACGTGTGTCACTGGCCCCGCCCCCTTCCATTTGATTTCTTTATGACGTATCACTAAAAGCGCTCCCAGATACGAGACATTGATTTTTCCTGTACATTTTGGTTGACGCTCTACAAGTGCTTTCTTTTTTTCCAGATTTATATTCAGGATTTATGATTGCTCATTTTCCCGGGATGGTTTCTGGATCACTGGAGTCCAAACTGAACAGAACATGGAACTCACCAAGTGATTTGGATACAAGCATACAAAAAAATGGATACAATAAATAATTGTAGGCTAAACAAATAATGAACTTTACTACAAAAGGGATTCATTTTGTGAAATAATTGCTACGGACTGCATTACTTTAAATTGCTCATTTGCATTACGTGGAATTGTTAGATAACTGTGTATTAGTATCATTATTATTATTATTGTTATTATTATTATTATTATATATGATTTTAGATAAGAAAGGGTTGCTAATTATCAGATCAGGTGTGAAGGTCTGGGTGTAGGTTTAGCACAAGTAGATACTACAGGTGAACTCCCCCCCCCCATCCCTCTCTCTCTCTCTCTCTCTCTCTCTCTCTCTCTCTCTCTCTCTCCTCTATATATATATATATATATATATATATATCTACCTACATCTCTCTATATATCTCTCATATCTCTCTCTTTACATCTCTATATATCTCCATCTCTCTCTATCTCTATCTATACTCATCTCTCTCTCTCTACATCTCTATATATCTCCTCTACATCTCTCTCTCTCTCCATCTCTATCTATCTCTCCACATCTCCCATCTCTCCATCCAATCTCTATCAGCTACTCTATATCTCTCTGATCTATATACTCTCTACAATCTCGAATATCTCGTCCATCTACATCTATATCTCTAGATCTCTCCATCATCTACAGCTATCTATATATATAGTTATATATACATACATATCTATCTATCTATCTATCTATCTATCTACCATCTCTATATCTATCTCTAATCTCTCTCTACATCTCTCCATCTCTATATATCTATATATATATCGCTCTCTACATATCTACCTATATATATATATATATATATATATATATATATATATATATATATATATATATATATATATATATCGTAAATGGAAAGACTTGGCATTTACCTAAGAAATACGTGGGTGTGGTGGTAACAAACGTCATGAAGTAGATGCCGGTGAGGAAGGAGAGCATGCCTATCAGGATCATGCTGGTGTCGCTCATGGACATCCGAGTGAACAGCTTGACGCCGAGGAAGCTGCTGATGAAGATGAGCGAGCCGGCGGCGTTTCCGTAGCCCACCTGCGCCGCGGTCCAGCTGAGCGGTTCGACCAGCACGTAGACGCTGAGGATCTCCACGCCGCCCGTCACCGCCACGTCGTACAGGA
>JACRUU010000009.1:1720651-1770651 GCA_030449085.1 Kryptopterus vitreolus | reverse complement strand
TGTATATTAAATACTGCATTTTCATGTATTATACTATATGTAGGTAAAAAAAAAAAAAAAGAGGAAAAAAAAGGAGGAGGAAACGCTCTGGTGAATGAGTGTTCTTGTTATATATATTATATATATATATATATATATATATATATATAATATATATATATATATATATATATATAATCTGTAGCATTATTCCTTGTTGCTGAAACAAGTCCCAAAAATTTATGTCCATGGTGATTTATTTATTTATTTATTCATTATTCCGTCTCCACCCTCAAACCGGATGGATGTCGAAACTGACTTTGCTTTTCAAATTGCTGGTGTTTTTTTCCATTAAGAAACATCATTCTCTCCATTTTATCGCTCTATAATTCTCTACAAAGCGTTCACAAACATTATTCTTTGACTGCATCGCATTTAGACATTCTAATGGAAATCTGCTAAAACCAGGCGACGTATAAAAGGGAAAACTTCGCTAATAAAGTGTTTACTTCCTAGAAAACTGGATTATTTATTCTAAACACCTGTATTGCTTTTTTTTTTCTCTGTATCACAGCCTGACATTTCTTCATGTACACAAGCCAAAAATCTGATATCACTCTGGTGCACTGCACGGTGGATTCATCCAGGGTTGCCAGATTGAGGGATTTCCATGAGTAATATCCTTCTTGTCGACCAACAAAAAAACAAATCTAACAAATGAAGGCCAGGTTCGGAAGTGTGTTTTATACAGTTAAAGTACATTGTGTATCTTCCCTCAATCTGGCAACCCTAGTTGTAATTCTATAAATCTTACATACATTCTATCACACACAGTATAATATTGTCGTCTCCAGCCACACGAAAACAAAGCGAAAATGTTTAAAGATAAAATAAAACAAAAAAAAATGTTTTCCGCAGTTCATTTTTTCCACTTTTTCCTTTTCCTTTTTCCCTACTTTATTTTTCCGTCTCTCCCTCCTTCCGTCTTTCATTTCCAGCCTAATATTGTTTCCAGGAATAAACAACAAAATCGGACGTATTGTGCTTTTATAAGTTACGCGTGTTGTGCCGGAATATAAATAACACAAAACTTCATTTGGGTCCCAAATCCGATCCGCCATCCCCGAAAAAAAAAACCCTGGCAACCCGCCGCTCTCCCTGAAATACGTGCTTATCATTGGGGCGATCTGTATGATAATTATCCACAACAAAACACGTTGTACTTCACCACATCCCTCTGACAAAACTTCATACTGTAATATAATCTTTCTTAAGCCATTTGGAAAACCTACACGTTGGCATCGTCAATTTACATTTTCCCAGCCATTAAAATTACCCCCCCCCCAAAAAAAAGAATATATAATATATCCACAAATGAAAATAAGCATCCCAAAGTACTGCACACGTCAGCGGAAAACAAAATCTATGCTGGAAACTAAAGAGATACGGAAAGCACGATAATATATCTGGATACCAAATTGTATCGCATTGAGTTTTTATGAGAACCTTTCCGCAGATAAATGATTGGACGATCTCCTGTGCTGATCATCTGCAAAATCCGACGATGATTCCAATCCTGCGATATACATATACTCGAGATAAATACATGGTTGGGGTTCCTTTTTTTTCTTTTTTTTGTTGTTTTAAAATAGAGAGCTGACTTCATTCTTCCTCCTCCTCCTCCTCCTCCTCCTCCTCCTCAGCGTCTCCCTGGTTGGCGTAGATTCCCGCTTCCCATCGTAGTGCCATGTTACTTTTCCTGCGGGTAACTCGGGTAGCCTCTAAAACCTGCCACACACACACCACACACACACACACACACACACACACACACACACACACACACACACACACACACGCAAAGCAAGAGGCCATTAGTGTGTATGAGTAAACGAATGCCTCATAATATGCATCATTTTACTAAATTTAATAATAATAATAATAATAATATTCCGGATTGAATCCATGATTCGGCAAAACTCTGTATAGGGACACATTTCGGGAAGGAGTCTCCGGTTTCAGCGCCACAGAGGACGAAGTCTGCTTTTTTTTTATCCTGAACGTGCAATCTTTTATTTATTTATTTTCTCTTATAAAAAGGGAAATTATACAGCTTTATTTAACCAGAAACTATACCTGGAATTGATTTTAGATGCAGCCTGACATAATAAATAAAATATAGAGAATAAAACACATGTGCCGTGTTTGGGAAACAACTAAACTTCAGGCTGGTCGACTATTATTATTATTATTTGTATTTTTCTTTTTTTTTTGCTTGTGGTTATTAAATTCTGCATTTATTTGTATTTGTCAAAGTATTTTCCTTTTTATTTTGCTTGTGGATATTAAATTACGCATTTATTGTGCTACATGGACCTACAATGCGTCTCACACAGCCCCTCCTGCACCAATATGGGCCTCGGAGCGAGGCCCTTAACCCCATCATCAAGCATCTCCCGAATGCTTTAAATGTAAACTAAATTATATTTTATAAATTATATTTTTACATATAGCTTAGCTTAAATATAACATTACCACAAACGAATCATTAACCTAGAATAATTCCCCTTTAAAAAAAAAGGCCTTGGAGCTGTAAATACACTCTGCATCACAAACACTAATACACTCCACAGCACACAATACAGATTTGAGTAAGTGTGTAAACAAGGCTGATTATAAACGACGCAGAGGAACAGATACACACATGCCTGCAGCACAACACCAGGTCTCGATCTTTCACCGGGTTTAACAATCAAGGGTTATTGTGGATTATTTAATATATATATATATTTTTTTTCCCCAATGAACTGGAATGTCCAGTCCAATATTCTGTTTACAAATAAGCAGCAAATAAGTGTTTTTTTTTATTATTTATCTCCTCTTGTACCTGAAAATGTTACATACTGAAGAATGGTAAAATGATACACAAGACTGGACAATCTTTGTTCATTATTGGCTGCCAATGAGATGAGGGAAGTGAGGATGATTTGAATAGGGTTGATGGAAAGGAAAGGTTTGGGTTAAACAGGCAGTGGGGTGGGGTGCGGGGGAGGGGGGGGGGGGGGGTTGGCTTCGTGTTGGACAAGAAGGTGCAAACACTTTGAACAAACGATGGCTTTCGTACAGCAATAAAGTGCTTTGCGAACTTTTCCACAAAGTTGTGAGGTCAAACCGCCCCCCGCCCCCACACACACACCTAACAAACACTCTGGATAAGGCCTTCTGCCAATGCAAAACCCATAACTTTGCACTTGTGATGCGACTATTTAGCATCAGAATAATTACATGTGCTCAATAGAAATGAACCTGCTCTCGAGGTTCTCGGGGGGGGGTCTGATAGAAATATTTATCATGGCTATAAATGATGCTCGGAGAACATCACCACCCCAGCATGAAGAATGGTGATGGTAGGATCGTCTTTGTGGGGATGCTTTTGGTTGGAGAACGGGTTCGAAATGAAGGCAAAGTGATTTGAGGAAAATCTACACTTTCCAAAAGGACTATTATACTATACAACACTAACTATACTTACTTTTTAGCTCAGTGTTTAAGGCTTAGGTATCAGTATTGCACTTTTGGGCCCTTGAGCAGGGCCCTTAGCTATGCTTTGTGCAGTATCTTGGCTGATATGCAAAGAAAGTGTTTCACTTTGCTATAATTTACATGTCATAAGTAAAAATCTACAATTTATATTCACGTCTGTCTTGTTACCTATTGTGCAAATCGAATAATAAAATCCCAATAAAGCTCATTTCAGCTTTTGTTTATAACGCTACAAAATGTGAAAAGGTGGAGCAAAACGAAGCATTAATTAACCCCCCGCATGTCAAAGCGTTTGCCACCGATGGAATGCCAACAACGAAAAAACAAAACAAAAGCATGCGAGGAGGTGATGAAAGGGGTTCAGGTCGAGTTTTCAGGCAAGCAAAGTACCAGTACCTCAGATGTAACATCTTTAGCGAGCAATAGACGCACATACTGACAAGAAGGAAAGAGGAAGTGTTAGTCAATGATAAACATTGCAAAAGAGAGCAGCTTTAGAAAGTCAAATTTCCACAAAGACGTACAGTGCTCTTCATTTTACAAATGCACGAACCCAACCGCAAAAATAAATAAATAAATAAATAAATAAAAAGTCGGGGACGCTGTATCAAATGTGAATAAACCAAATGGTTTGCAAATGCCATAAACACATATTTGATTCCCAAAAATACATGAACAACTTTAAATATCTGGCACCTGAGGAGAACATCGCTGAAGCCTTGGGAGAGGAACGCTGTGTGATCCGTGGCCGAGGCAGGGATTCTACCAGCTTTACAGTCCTGGGTCTTCTTTGTTGTATTTTGCTGTTTTTACCCCCCCCCCCTAAGTTTATCGCCCAGATTTGTTGTAATAAAAGACGTATACAGTTTCGCATCGTCTTACTGAAATATTCAAGGCCTTCAGGACATGAAAAAGACATCATCTGACATGTCATCAAACATATGTTGCTCTTAAACCCTTCAGAAATCGATGAAAATCGCCTTTGCACTTTGTTGTATTTTGCTGTTTTTACCCCCCCCTAAGTTTATCACCCAGATTTGTTGTAATAAAAGACGTATACAGTTTCGCATCGTCTTACTGAAATATTCAAGGCCTTCAGGACATGAAAAAGACATCATCTGACATGTCATCAAACATATGTTGCTCTTAAACCCTTCAGAAATCGATGAAAATCGCCTTTGCACCAATGCAAGACGTCCAATCTGAGCGCTTCTAACGATGCTTTTGAGGCTTGTTGCAGGCATCAAATTTAAAACCTTTGTTTTCTTAAAATGGTACATATTTCTCAATTTCTTAATGTTGTCTATGGACTTCCGCAAATCATTGTGTTTATTTACAGTTTAAAGAGCGTCTCGACGTTTTTGGGCTTGTAATATTAGATGCAATATTTTTTTAATCAGCCGAACTTGCATTTGTATAAATAATAATTCTGCATTTGTAGTAGTGAACGTATTGATTTTTTTAAAAACGATTCACTGTTTTTTTTTATTTGCACAATGCAGGATTAATTTACTGAATATTTCATTTCGAATATCTGTGTGATAATTAAGTGAAAGTAAAAGAAAGTTCGGTACTTCTTGAAAGCGAGGAGACACTTTTATTAACAGTGTTCCTCATGTGCCTCAGAAAGTCCTTCTCCTTTTTGGTGGTGAGACGGAAAGTCCCTCGTCTTTCCCTAACCAAAAGGTTTTCACTTTGCATGTGGCATAAACAGGAATCGGCATCGAAATAAAGACATGGAATTGTTCGTTCAGAGACTTTCATTTCAATTTTGGTTAGCTGATTAACCCACATTAAAACAGCCTGTTTGAATTATATGCTAATATTGGTAATAAACGCTATTATTTGATTGGTCTTAAGAACACGTCTATGTTAAATAGAATTGTAATTTATTACAAAAAATAACAAAAATTTGAAAGGACCCTTTTGCTCAGGGGCCCCCCCAAGCTTGGCAACACTGGCAACCCCCGAACCTTGCTGATTTTACCACATCTCAAACAATACTGAAATAAATATGAATTATAGTAAAATAATTATTTGATTCATAAATTATAATACTCTGTATCGATGATCAAAACGAGCAGCACGCGTTGTCAGGGTTTCGCCTCTAGAGGCCGCTCTCGCAATGACAGCCGACCTTCTCAGCTTCACTCCGGATATGGACGCAACCCGGAAAAATCATCGGGATAGATTTTTGATGCTGGTTCCAGCAATAAAAAGTGGAAAACTTTGGAAGACCCCGACCCCTCTGACCTCACACATGTGATGGTCCACGAGAAATGACCCTTGGGTGCACAAACAGGTTGGAGAACCCTTCTCTAGATCTGATCCATGTCCAGCTTCGTCTCATATATATATATATATATATATATATATATATATATATATATATATATATATATATATATATATATATATATATATATGAAGTGATTTGGGTCCCGCAGAAGAAGAAACCCTGCTGTAGAAGATACTTAACTACTACAATGTATTTTTCTATTCGTTAGGAAACTCACAGTGTTGTCCTCAGCCTTCTCCCGACGCCTGACTTTGTGTGTCTCATAATCTTCCATTAGGGTCTGCATGAAGTTTTTAGGCCGCTGGTTTCCGCCCGAGTCATCGCTCCCCAGATCGGAAAGCGGGGACGGGAGCGCACCCTCTGAAGAAGCTGGAGATACCGGCGGGGCAACACGGAGCTTTTCGATTTTACCTGAGCCAACGGAAGTAGAGAAGCATGTAAATGAGGGAAGAAAAGCAAAGATGATGTTAAGTGAAAGAAGTTAATGAGTAGGTCAGTAATGCGATGGAGCGAATGGATCCGACAGTTAGTGTGTACGAGCAAGCTGCTTCACGGACCCAGCTAGCTTCTCGTGATGGTCTCGCTAAAGCACTCCTTTGTATAGGAAAATCGTTTGCTGCTACGACAAACCCTAAACAGCAAGGAATTCACCAGTTTCACACCAGTCAGCAAGTTTTTTAAAGGGTTTTTTAAATGATGAACAGAGCACAGTGGTGATGAGTTAGCATAATTTCAAGAAGGGGGAACTTTGACAACAGAATCCACGACACAGCTCTTAATGTAACCCTTCCTTAATGCTAGATGCTGTTGGGATAATTTTATACCATAATAACAATAAATGACTAGCAGGGTTTTTTTTTCTTTCAACAAAAACATTAAATATTGCAGTCACATATAAGCAACATCGGCAGAGAAAATGTGCATATAGTCTGTGATATATATATATATATATATATATATATATATATATATATATATATATATATATATATATATATATAGAGAGAGAGAGAGGAGAGAGAGAGAGAGAGAGAGAGAGAGAGAGAGATAGCCATATAGTTTGTATTCTGCAACTCACCACCAGAGGGCGGTACTTGTTTGCAATTGAAATGGCAGGAATGCGCGTAACGCCATTACCATGTGACAACGGTGTTTTATTCATTTTTATTTCAAAAGTCACAAGTAATTCAGGAAAGGGACTCTTGCAGACCTGTAGGCATATAAATGTTAAATAAATAAATAAAATAAATAAAAATGACAGCCCTTTGAATTTGACTCAAAATGTGGAATATCAAATGTAGGTTATGATGTGAATTAGGTCAATGTTTTGGTTCAACCTTGGGCAAACAAGAGTGGTACAGAAAGTAGTGCTGATATGGCTCACCTTTCGGTCATTTTAATCATCAATATATATAGTATATATATATATATATATATATATATATATATATATATATATATATATATATATATATATATATATATCATATAAATATATATACCATATATATGTTACAAAGGTATGATCAACTATCACTGAGGAATCTAATTCAATACTATTAGCAAAACCCTATAAGATGGCCATAAAATAAAAGCTATAAGAAGAATTAGGTCAGCATATACAAAGAGTCTCGTTAGAACTGCATAAAAAACAGGACCTCCATCCCATTATTATTTGTTATAAACAGAACTGGCTTACCAGGCGCTGTCTTCCCACTAAGGACCAGTTTGGCCGGAAGGCTGTTGGTCCTTTGCTTGTGAACCGGATTGACGCCGGGACGAACGGTTTGGGCTTGCCGTTCCCTACGAAGCTCTTCCTCGCGTTCCTGGGCAGCCCGGATCTCTTCTTCGATCATGGACAGCGTCCTCTGCTTGCGTGAGCGCAGTTTGAAAGGTCCCGAGGTGACCTCTGGGCCTTGCGCGGGAGTCACGGACGCCGTGCTACGAAGCTCCGCTGCTTCCGAGTACTTACTGAAATAACTGAACTCTGGTTTCTCGCTCGGCGGGGGGGAAGGACTCGGGGGCCTGTAAGCATTCGTGGTTGTCGGAACATGCACAGTTATCGTCGGAGTGATGGTTTTCTTCTCTTCTAAAGGTTCCGGATCAGGTGGTATATAAGGAGATTTCGTCTCAGGGCTTTCTGGTGAAGGGACTGAAATCTCTTCCTGTTGCTGTGGGATTGGCGAGGACTGTTGAGTTGCCTGGAGCGGCTCCCATTGGTTCGTTTGGTGTGCGATGGCTTGTTGGATTGCATTTTGGACCAAAATACCTGCGTGATATTCCAGCTCCTCTTCCGACATGCTGTCTGTCTGGTAGGGGAAACTCGGCGATTTGGAACTGCTCTCCAGCTTCCCGTTAATCGGCGTCGTGGCCTGCGGGGTAGAGGGAAAAGAATAGTCGCCCAGGGAGTTCTCCAAGAAGGCGCTCATGATCTCATTGGACGCTCCGCTGTCGCTTATGTTGTCCATGCTGAAATCGTTGGACAAGGTTTCGAGTACTGTGGTGTCCTGAGATCTAAGCGACAAGTCATCCAATCCCGAGTCTAACTCCTCGGGAGGACAGGAACTGTTCATGGATCGCTGGTGCAATTCCGAGTCTTCATCCTTGACGATGGTCCTCACTGCTTTGGCACAGGTAAACTCATCGTGTTTAGCTGCGTTCTCAGAACAACCGTCCCTGCTTTGGATTGGAGATTCTCCAGATCCATAAAACACCCTTTCGAGTTTGACATCGTCCTCCAGGGTGATTCTGCCAGGGCTGGTGACTGTAATAGAGCTGCCTGAGCGATCGATATCGGAGGACCTGGAGAACGGTCTGGCAGAGTATATCTGGGGGGAGACGCTCCTTTTTGCGGTTGGCTGTTGCTGTTTGTGCTTACTGTGCTCCATCTGAAGGAACTGTTGGCGAGCCATAGAGAAATCGATTCCCTTAACCACAACGTCGTCCTTATTTTCCGTTTCACACTGGCCGAAGGAGACCGTCTGTTTAGGGGACGGTTGGGGTACTCTGCTCGATTCCGGTCTCTTCTGCTTCCTCTCTTCGTAACGTCTCAGAGACTCTAATTTCTCCGGGTCCAGCTCTTCCTCTAGTGTCTTCTCCTGTGGTGGGTTCCACCATTTTGCTGCAATGCCCGGATTTTTCTTTACCGCCTGATCACGGATGAGCTCTAAGCGCTCCTTCTCCAGCTCGGCGATCTCCTCTGAAGGCCTGACCTTTTTCACCCGTATTTCTTTCTCTGTCGGGGCGTCAAAAAGCTTGGCTGGCTTTTTTTCTTCAGAGAAGGGACGGAGCTCAAAGCGGGCCTCTTTCTTGACCCCTTCATTATCGTGTGACCCGCTGTAGTCATCACCTGGATGGCCGTTTGGGTTGGAACTATTCACGTTGCCCTCAACAAAGACGGTCTGTTGTCTCCCGTCTACGATCACCTCGCTGCTTACTGAGGACGGGGCATCGCAAACCTGAACAGACGGCCCGTTTCCATCGACATATACCGTCTGGAGGACCGGGGAACAGGTTCCGTTTGAAGTCATCTCAGCTCCGTTGGCCTCGAGGACCTCGTCGAGATAGCGTATTTCCTGGACGACTTCGCCCTCGTCTTCTCCTTTGTGCTTTACACCATTCTGGCCGGCGTGGTTAAGCTGACTTTGGCTTTGTACCTCAACCTCCATGTCAATCTTATCACCACTTATTACAGTGACCGGGACTAAGAAACTGACACTTTTCAGGCTCTTCTCTGAGGTCCTTCTGCTCTTTAGTTCAGTCTCATCCTCTATGAGCTGGCAGGATTTCTGGGAAAAACAAAAAGACAGAAACCTGAAGTGAACTCGTTTGTTTTTTCGACTTGCTGGTGTCGGAGCCACCATTTGCCGAACGTCACCTCCTCCCGTATTATTGCTGTGTTTGTGTAATCTGTGCACCGTATGTAACCCGAAAGGAAGCGTCGCATCAGAACGCCATGCATAATAGAGGAATACAACATGATAAGATGTGAAGGATAATGACTTTGAATGGGCTTGTTGAACTCTGACCCAAGCCATCTGATGCTAGGGATAAATAATTCACGACGAATCCACAGCGACAATCGAATCATAGGATCCCACACAGAGTGAAGTGTACAACAAACACCCACCCATTCTTATGGAATAACTTTATACTCAATTCTACTGGTAAATAGTTTAATTGCTCACCAGATATCTTCGGTGAAAAGAACGGTTAAGGGTGGGCGTTTAACGAAATTCACTATTTGCTACGGGTTCAAGGGGACGAACTGCAAAAGCTAAAATTGCCTATTTTTTTTTCACTAAAGTAGGTGATTATTATTTCGTAAAAAGGTTTTTAAACAACTTTCTATAAAATTAAAAATGAAACAATATAAAAAATAATAAATCAATTTCACGCAAACGACTTTGCTAATGAAATTAAATAAATTACATTGAATAGTCAACAATTGTTAGACCGCGTTTGGGTTTCGATACTCAGTAAGGTCAGGGTTTATTTCGTTCGAAAAAGGAATTCTTGATGCTGGACATGAAACAAAATTCGTATCGCAAGACTGACGTAAAAAAAAAAAAAACGCTAACGATGGGAAGAAATCTCGTTTCCTGTTTGGAACGAGAAGTGACCCTGCGCCCAAAGTGCGAAGTGGAGACTAAACATAATTGTGGCCCACCGTTTAATATGTCCGTGAGGGATTTTAACGCTGTATCCAAACACCTTGTACCGAAACAAATGGACAGTATTTATAGGGTTTTTATTGTGTACTATAATATTGTACAGAATTGTTACTAGACGAACATTTGCATAATTTAATTATCAAGAGTACAGAAGCAATGTTCCTTTAAAGGGCATTTTGTCTGGCTCAAATCCCTGCCCGCTCCAGATGGTGTTGTTTAATGGCCGGACGGTGAATAATTCACTGAAAGGGGGACTCATTGATTTTAGGTTAGCCGAGCCTTCTTTGGTTTACGGGGGTTTGGGGGTGGGGGGGTTGGGGGGGGGGTTGGGCACTTGGGCGACTAACAGAGGGATAACCTACTAGGGTTTTTGACACACACTAAGTAAATGAATTCTTCTGATGTTTGAGGTCTAAAAAGGGTGTCACAAGAGCTCCTAAAGCCCATCAGTCCTCGGGGGAAATACCATGGTGTGATCTCATTATGACCTTAAATGACTGTCTGTTAACCAGATAAGCCAGATTGCTTTCAGGGGGTCGTAATAATGAATATAAATATTATATTGTCGAGAGTACACCAAAGTAATCCCAGATTAAACAAGAAAAACCTAAGTATGTTGGAATTAGAGCAGGACGATAAGTTCTGTAAATTGAATCTCCGTTTTTTTTTAGACAAAATTGGATAATAATGGATAAACGGATAAAATGTGTGTGCTGTTTGTAGTGGGTGTTTTGGGGTTTAAAACCCGAACCGTTCCCATACGACTGATGAAGCCCCGCCCCCTCTTGGGAACGGGCAGTTCGGATTTCGCCGATTCGAATGAATCGAATAATGACGTAATGACGATTATAATCTGCCAGCTCTAATTTAAAGTGTTTTACACTGTAAGTGGCCATTTAACTCTTATATATTGCAGTGAAATGAAGGCGGTATCACGGTCACGGGACTGGACTGAGGTTCAAATCTCTAGGTCTGTCCATGTGATCTGCTCCAGAAGGTTCATGTTTAAAAACCTGCCCCACTTCATTTTCCCACATTAGACCCTATTAGTTGATGATGTAAAGGTTCCAGGCATTTGGAAGACGCCCTTATCCAGAGCGCCTTGCTGCAATTAAGGGTTAAGGGCCTTGCTCAAGGGCCCACTAGTGGCAGCTTGGTGGTGGTGGTGGTGGGGTTTGAACCAGTGATCTTGTGGTCCAGAGGCCTATACCTTAACCACTGAGATCCCAACCTCCCTACAACACATAAACCACATAAACTCGAATGAATCGATTATGGCGATTAGAATCTCCCAGCTGTAGATGTAAAATAAAACCAAAATTGTTTATTTTTTCTCTCTCACAACCTTAAATAAAGTTGCGTACATGTAAAGCCCGGTTTCAAACGAGCACGGCTGTAGCAATTACATTAAATTTACGGTATTTGGCAGACGCCCTTATCCAGAGTGACTTACAACTGAGCAATTGAGGGTTAAGGGCCTTTCTCAAGGGCTCCCACTAGTGGCAGTCTGGTGGTGGTGGTGGTGGTGGGGTTTGAACCACTGGACTACCACCACCTCCCTTTACAGTATGAGCTGTAAAATGACAAAGACGTTTACAGCGTCGAACGCTAGCGATTTTCCGCTCGAGCGCACGTCGACGGCGCAAATTCAATTGCTCGCCAATTACGTTCTGCTTGTCGGCCTGCACGCATGAGAGCTTTTGACTCATTCCCTGTTGGATAGCGGTTAGTGTTTCGGAAAAGGCCTCTCGGTCTGTAAACAGCACAGACAACAACAAAGGGTATATACATTATACGTTAACTCCCAGCATGCACCCTGTGTCCTTCTAATGACTGAACGTCACCAGACAAGCGAACGTCACACGAGGCACATGACCTTTTTTTTTTTTGGTCTCCTAAAGAATACGGATATCAATCAGCAGACGTGCGCTTATTTATTCATTCATTCATTCATCTTCTACCGCTTTATCCGATCTTCCCTCGGGTCACGGGGAGCCTGTGCCTATCTCAGGCGTCTATGGGCATTAAGGCAGGATACACCATGGATGGAATGCCAACCCATCGCAGGACACACACACACACACATTCATACAATAGGGACAATTTTTCCAAGACCTACCGTGCATGTTTTTGGACCGGGGGAGGAAACCAGAGAACCCGGAGAAAAAAAACCCCCTGAGACACGGGGAGAACATGCACAAACTCCACACACACATGGCCGAGACGGGAATCGAACCCGGACCCTGGCGGTGTGCGGCGAACTGCTAACCACTAAGCCACCGTGCCGCCGCTTATTTATTTATTTATTGTTTGTTTTTTTAACATTACCAATGTTGATTTGTTCGGAATGTTTAGGATCATTCCGGTCTTATTCCCATGTCTTTGTTGCGAAACGAACATCTGCGCAGTGTTTTGCGTTACGCAAGTCCGTGAAATATTTTCATAAAACTTATTTTCAAAAACTACCCATAAAACTACTCGCTCAAAAGCTCGCAATTCCAACGAGACGACCTCTGACACTGTTATTGTTGGTACGACACACATCTGGAGAACTTGATTATTTAACCTCCGAACCCAAACAAACCAACAAATGCCATTTCTTCCTGTATCTACTTTTCTCATCGCGACGTTCTCCACATCTCATCCTCATCACCTTTCATAAATCTTGGCGGAATTATATGTAAATGAGTTTGGAATGATGTGATGGGGGGGGTTTCGCAGTGGTACTGATCAGAAGATCATGGGTTCGAGCCCTGGCTGACCCTGTGCTCTGACCCCAGCTTCCAAACAAGCTGGGATATGTGAAGAAAAGAATTTCCCCCATGGGATCTGTAAAGTATGTCAAATGAGGGGATATTATATTATTATATTATATTATTATATATATATATATATATACATACATATATATATATTATATATATATATATATATATACATACAGCACAGTGGGTTTAGTGGTTAAGCAAGTTCGCCTCACACCACCAGGGTCCAGGTCGAATTCATGCCTCAGGGGTTCCATTTCTCTCAGGGGGTGTTTTTTCTCTGGTGTTTCTCTCTCTCCGGGTTCTTTCCTCCTCGGTCCAAAAAAACATGCACGGTAGGTTGATTGGCAACTTTGGAAAATTGTCCCTAGTGTATGAACGTGTGTGTGAATGTGAGTGTGTGTGTGTGTGATGTGTGTGTGCCCTGTGATGGGTTGGCATTCCATCCAGGGTGTATCCTGCCTTAATGCCCATAGACGCCTGAGATAGACACAGAATCCCCGTGACCTGAGGGAAGATCGGATAAAGCGGATAGCTAGATAGAAGGTATGACATTTAGAAGATGAATGAATGATATATATATATATATATATATATATATATATATATATATATATATATATATATGTATTACAATATTTTTTGCTATTAATATGACCCTATAGCTTAAACAACGATTTAAACAATTCATTGTCGAAGTGAACCAGCCTACTGCCGTTGCCATGGTAGCAGACGATGTTCGTCACGAGACAGCGCGAGTTAGTCTAAGACGTCTTCATCGCCGTGTCTCTGTGCTTTGAATGCAAACTGTGAGGCTGCTAATTCTCATACTGTGTTGTCTTCATTTCATGCTTTCATTTTAATCAGTTTTCGTCCATTAACGTTCAAATTATTACGTTCGAAGACTCCAGAAACACGCTGATCTCACAAGGTCGCGTAGAGACAAGACGACGCGTTACGTAAATAATTGATAACAAATCCGTTTGCCTACAATTCTGCCAAGTTTGATGAAAATTGGACCACAATTTGGCGAAAAAACAAAGGGTGCACTTATTTTTGACACGTCCGTTGCTCGCAACAGCTCTGGTTTTTATCCCTGATACTGCCTCTAGAACATGCACTGTACTGGCACTGATGCTACATCTGCAACTAGCAACTACAACTAGCACTGATGCTAAATAGCCAGAGAACTATCCTGAGAAAGTAAAAAATATACAGTATAATGCTCGGCCTCTCAGGTCTTCCGTACTTGTGCCTATTTTTTTGTCACATCCTGTACGATCCCTGCCCTCTAGGTTGGATTGGATGCTGCATCGGGACTTCTTTAAAAAAAAAAAAAAAGTCCAAAATGAATTTGCTGTTTAATTCGAATTTGGAGACGTGTAGCATAACGGAGTATAACGGTGTAGCATGTAGGAGATCATGAGTTCAAATCCCAGACACACCTAGCAGCCACTCCTGGGTCCTTTAAGCAAGGCCCTCCACTTCCCTGCTGCACCTCTCTGTTGTATGAATAAATACAAGTCGCTCTGGGTATCTCAGTGATCTAAAAGGGCAGGGAAGGTCGGGGGTTCGAGGCCCCTGGTATCGCCAAGCTGCACCTCTTGGGTCCTTGAGCAAGGCCCTTAACCCTGTATGCTCCAGGGGGCGCTTTATAGTGGCTGACCCTGCGCTCTGACCCCCCCCCCCCCCGTGCTGTATTATATATACACACACACACACACACACCATATATATATATATATATATATATATATATATATATATATGACAAATAAATTCTATTGTATTCTATAACAGTGTCTGCCTAATACATATATTATATATTATATTAGATATATAGCACATTATTATTTTTTTATTAGTTTTTTTTTGCTTTCTTCCTTTTCATGGGAAGGATTTTTTTATTCTTTTATTCTCTTTTATGAAACGAGAATAAAGCCGATCATCACGGCCCTCTTTATCGACGCCGACATGCTGCGGTGTTTAAATCCCCGTCGCATTTCTGTTTTAAATGGAAAACGTCTGAGATATCTCCAGCCATGTGTTTCCTGCACAAACTCCACCTATCTCCCTTCCTAAGAATTCCCGTCATTCGGTTTATGCCTCTCTCTTTCTCTATTACGTCTCAGTCCTGGTCATGTTACTTTGTCAGGCCGTAATAAGTCGCACTTCTCAGTGGGGGGATGTGGACACCCACTGAGCCGCCTCTGACATTCCCCGCATAGCTCAGCTGTCCTCGAGGCTCCCGCATGCCTAATGTGAGCCGATGAAGGATGTGTAGAACCCGGCACGGTTAACGAAAGCGCGTGTTGTTGTTGTTTTTTTTTTTCTTTGAGTGGATGGATAAACAAGCGCGCCAAGTCGGTATCGCTCGTAACGCTATAGACGCTCTAACATCTGGAAATTGATTACGCGATTTGAGACGGCCTCCCTCGACGCATCGGGACTCTTTGAACGCCTCGCTCATACAAAACAAAACCCGCTGAAAGCGCCTGAGTAATCGTAGAAGCCGAGGGCCAGCGCTCTGAGGGTCCGAACGCAGCACCGAACGGCGCCCGATGACAGAACAATCCGTATTGTCCCGACCGGAATACCCGTCTCGCCAAGACACCAATTCAAACGCGCCACAATGAGATCCGACTTCAATCTCAATGACCGGGATTTGTTCAAATAAACAACAAAACAAGCAAATCTCGAGATATCGTTTACCTTTTTTTTCTCGCAATGGATTTCTTTGAACCTTCCTCCGATTTTCAGTGCGTTGGACAAACTGAAGGTTCCGTCCAATGATAGAGCGCGAGCTTTTAATATCCATCCGCTCGCCGCGGAGCAGTCGCGACTCAGAACACGGCACAAAGTTCTGTCGCTCTCTGAGACACAACATAAGCCCTTTCCTTCTATTTTCTTCTTTTCCTCCTCCTCCTCCTCCTCCTACTGAGTGTGTATGTGAACCAGAGGCACACCTCGCTCACCCTCCATGTGCTGTTTCCTCTTGATTTCCCCTCCTGCGCCTCTACAATGCCTCTCTTCTCTCCGGCTCTCTGATTTCTTGCCCTGCCTGGTTAGGGTCTATGATGTCATAAGTGGTGGGAGGGGGAGGGGGGGTCTTGAGAGAGGGAGAGGGGGCGGCCATGGTGGGCTATGTTGCTCCCTGGATGCTCCCACACAAAGACCCCTGTGTCATAGTCTGTCCCAACTACATATATCCTTATGCTCCCAAGAAACACCTCTTGAAACAGAGGTAATGGAGTCGTAACACTGCCTCAAAAACGCTGCCTTGCTGGGTGGCAGAAAGAATGTAACATGCAGTCTGCACATCTCAGCCTGGATGTGAGTGACACTTTCCAGATGTATCAACTGACCGTGACTAAGGAGTGACCCAAACGTTTCAGCGCCAACACCGCAGATAAACAAACAGCTTGATAACAGCTTGGTGTCCTCATGTAGAAGAGAACAGCCTTTATTTGTCACATATACATTATCTACAGGGGGGGGGGTTGGGCGGGGTCAGAGCGCAGGGTGTTACAGCGCCCTCCCTGGGTTATGGACCTTGCTCAAGGACCCTCAAGGGTTGGATCAGTAACCCAGCGTCCACTCCTTACCCACAAACACACACACACACACCACACACACACACACAACACACACACACACACACACACACACACACACACACACACACCAGGAACCTTTTAATTCCGGGTTCATCATCTGGTGGAGTCTAGTTTGGACACGGACCCCCAGAAATTTAACTGTAGGAAAAGAGAAGTGTATGAAATGAAAGTGGGCCATAGTTCAGAGACTTGGTTTCCTTCTGGAGACGATCACAGACACAGACCTGGAGATTTGAACCTGCAACCTTCCATCCTGAACCACTGAAGTACTGCCGTCATTTCACTATGATATATATATAACTATGTTTGTGATTTCTTCCTCTAAATGACCGATACGGACTATACGCTTTAAATTAGAGTTGGGCGATTATAATCGTCATTATGGATTCGTTCCACTTTATGGTTTATGTACAAAAAACAAGTTACGATTTCACCTCGGTTTGGCACAGCGGGCTTCCGTAGTTCTCCGTCTGCCAAATACAACATGTTGACGAATCAGATTTGCTCGTTTCCGAGAGGGGGCGGAGTTTCATCAGTGGTTATCAGACGTTCAACAAACCAAAACCCCACTGCAACATTTATCTAACGTTTGTAAAGGAAGCAGCAACGACTCCACAATCACGTTGCTGTTGTGTGTGTGTGTGTGTGTGTGTGTGTGTGTGTGTTGGTGGTGGTGCTGTGGGGTAAACATGACAGCGACCAAAACACCCACTACAAACAGGTACAAATATCAACACATTTTCCATCCACTGTATCAAATTTTGTCTTAAAAATATCGGCGATTCAATTTATATGACATATCGCTCATCTCTAGTTTAAATAATCGAATCTTGGATCTGTAAATTTTTACCTAATAACGCTAAACTAGAGGTTTTTATTAGCAAGAAAACACAATCTGTAATGTTTTTTGTCGAAATGAAAAATATTAGCACAACGGGTCCTCGTCACAGGGAAAACGTCATCATACAACACTTTTAATGTCCTTGTGATATAATTTACGAACTGTATATGAACTGTATAATGTATAAATTTTTTTTGGGGGGGGGGGGGTTAAAGTCAGGAGACAATCGCTTACTGATAAAAAGTACTCGAGATCACAGAAAGCTCTCACGGGGCAAACTGCATGGTGCTAAATCTACTCAAGGTTATTGACTGCAAGTTATTTAGTACTAAAAATAAATCTATTATAAATCTCATTTAGCAAATGATACGGCCCCTGTCCTTTCCTGCTTCTGTTCTGAAAATAGCTGTCGCTTTGTCCCTACAAAGTGTTAAATAGGAGTTAAATAAAAACGTTTATATTTTATGCTTTTTGGAGACTTTGCATATGACATATTACATTATAATATTGAACATACAGGGGCACGGTGGTTTAGCGGTTTAGCACGTTCGCCTCACACCGCCAGGGTCCGGGTTCGATTCCCGTCTCGGCCATGTGTGTGTGGAGTTTGTGCATGTTCTCCCCGTGCCTCAGGGGGTTTTTCTCCGGGTTCTCCGGTTTCCTCCCCCGGTCCAAAAACATGCACGGTAGGTTGATTGGCACCTTGGAAAATTGTCCCTAGTGTATGAATGTGTGTGTGTGTGTGTGTGTGTGTGTGTGTGTGTGTGTGTCCTGTGATGGGTTGGCATTCCATCCAGGGTGCATCCTGCCTTAATGCCCATAGACGCCTGAGATAGACACAGACTCCCCGTGACCCGAGGGAAGATCGGATAAAGCGGTAGAAGATGAATGAATGAATGAATGAATGCATTATTTATAATAAAGTTTTTATAGAGTTTTTATAATAAAGTTGTGATGATTGTGCGACATGTGCTTTCGTTTTCAGCTCCTAGAAGAGAAACTGGAGCATCTGAACTCCTGGGAAAATTACGGGAAAAAAAAAAGAAAGAAAGAAAGCAATATCTGGCTTTAATTGCTCTCAGCAGCAGTTTAGTTACATATTTGTGAGATCACCGAAAGGGGAATTTCGAGCAATGTGCTTATTTATCTCCTGTAAAACAAAGGAATATTCCTGTTCATTTCACCAGTTTTGCTTTTCCCTGGAAGAAAAAACAAAACAAAACAAAAAGACGCCACCACCGGAAAAACACGCAGCCGTGTGTCTGACGATTCCCACTGCCAAGACATCCGAACCGCCCCCATTAGCAGCCCACTATTGTTAAAATTAACACCTAGCGTGTTACACCGGTCCCCAATGCTCCTCTCTGTAATTACGCCAGCCTGCGGTGTAGCAAATATCCCGGTTATAAGCATGTACTCTGCTTATTACAGACCTGTTTTTTTGTCTAGTCATAAAAGTCCATTTGATGTCTAATGGACGGTGTTACGCATCACAACAGGCCTACAGTCGTGGTTATACAGCAAACGAGCGAACGAAAACAGAAACGCTCGCGCCCTGCAATTAGCGCGCTTCGCCAAAACGCTTTTAGTGGTGCTTTTAGATCTCCGAGCAAAAGCAAAGCATGGTTTGTGAAGATCGTGTCTAGGAGGTTTTTGTAGGTCAGTGCGAACAAATCGGTACCGGAGGTCTCCAAGGGCTGTCACACACACACACACACACACACCACACACACACACACAAACACATGCACGCTGTTCAAAACAATAGACAGGACATCGCTACTGAAAGCAGGTTCCACCCATTTCTTAGAAACCTTCAAGAAACAAAACCATGGACGAATATTCCATGTGTATCCAGGATCATATTGGAAAGGAATTCCGAGGATGGGAGGGGGGGTGGGGTTGGGTTGGGGGTAACAGAGCTTATTTTATTTCAAAACACGCCTGACTGCGAGGTTTGTGAGCCATGTGAGGGTCCTTTATACTGGCTGGGACTTTGAAATAAGCTCCGGAAAGCCCTGGAGAAATCACTCGCCACCGAGTTTCCCGACTTGATAGTCAGGCGACCTAAAACCCGCAGCTTTTTAAATGTAGAAAGCCATTTACGTTTAGGGCTTTTGGCACACGTGCATACTTACAAACGAGCAATTGAAGTTTAAAGAGGCTCGCTCGAGGGTCCGAGAGTGGCAGCTTGATGGGAGAGGGATTCAAGTCCGGGATTCATCATAACGAGACTGGACTGGAAGAACCCGCTATAACCCTTCGTTAGCTTGATAGCTTGAATTAATTAATTAATATACAAATTATAATTAATACAAACAAATACATACACCGGCTTTCTTTGAATAGTGAAACGAGATCACTCGAAAGTACACGTCACCAATACGATCCGGGAAAAAAAAAACACGATTCTGTAGACCTGGAAGAACGTATAGCACCTCTCTAATACTTTGAGTATTGAGAAGCAGATAAAGACAGAAGAGAAGAGAGAGAGAGAGAGAGAGAGAGAGAACATACTGGGAGGACAGGCAGGCTCAGACCTCACACCCCGCTTCAAGGGATGCCGCAAATATAACCTCTAATCTGGAGAAGGAGGTTGCGTATACGGCGTAGGAGGCTCCTCGCGATCCTGACAGCAGCCCGAGACAGTCTGGCACCTAAAAACCGCTTCAGACGAGCAAAGTGACCACCGATTTTTTTTGTGTGTTTCTAGTAACTGTTTCTAGTAACATTTTTGTTGTAAATGTTCCCATTTTAACATGCATTTTATATATATATATATATATATATATATATAGTGTTGAGGAGTAAGTATGTTACGTAATTTAATTGTAACGGCATTTACGTAATTTACAAAATAAAAGTAATAGTACCCCCCCTTAAATAATTAGATTCTGAAGCAACTCATTACCGAAAATAAATCCCACTTTTTTCCGAGCGCGCCCCCTAGTGGACAAATGAAAGTAATCCAAAAGTAATCAAATCAAAGTTACTTGAAAAGTTACACTACACTCTACTTATTATTTTTTGAATAGGGTACTTTGTAATCTTTGTTACATTTCCAAAGGAACCTTCCCAACACTGTATATTCATTCATTCATTCATTCATTCATTCATTCATCTTCTAACCGCTATATCCGATCTTCCCTCGGGTCACGGGGAGTCTGTGTCTATCTCAGGCGTCTATGGGCATTAAGTCAGGATACACCCTGGATGGAATGCCAACCCATCGCAGGACACACACACACACACACATTCATACACTAGGGACAATTTTCCAAGGTGCCAATCAACCTACAGTGCATGTTTTTGGACCAGGGAGGAAACCGGAGAACCCGGAGAAAAACCCCCTGAGGCACGGGGAGAACATGCACAAACTCCACACACACATGGCCGAGACAGGAATCGAACCCGGACCCTGGAGGTGTGAGGCGAACGTGCTAACCACTAAGACCACCATGCCCCATAACACTGTAATATATATATAGGCTCATCTATGGGCATTAAGCAGCAGGATACACCCGGGATGGAAATGCCATACCCTTATATATATATATATATATATATATATATATATATATATAGCATATATATATATATATATGGATATATATATATATATATATATATATATATATATAATATATATATATATATATATATATATATATATATATATATATATATAGATAATATATATTAGCGTACGGAACCTAATAATAAGGAATAAGGCTTTCGTCCTTTTTTTCCCCCTTACATTACTTTTATAGTTTAAGTAGTTTTGAAAACAGTACTTTTACACTTTTTCTTTAGTAAAAAAACTCAAGTTGATTCTTCGGCAGAAGTCTTTCTAAACCCTCGTATCTATACTTCTACCTGAGGAACGAACGTGAATAATTTCGACACCAGTGGTGGAAACAGACTTAAGACATCTTTATCGAATAACAAATATTTCACTGGAGACATCAGTGATGCAAGAAATCACAGGCTATCAAATCCTGCTTGCAATATATATAATATAAAAGACATAATAATAATAATAATAATCATAATTTCTGGACGATAAACAGAAGGCTGAGAGAAAAGTGTCTGCTTATTCTGTGTCCTGCTTGAGACTTGTTCTACCCAGGACCGTCCTCAGATGTAGCCTGCTTTACAGCCCCAGGGGACGAGGTGAAATGGAGCGCTTGCAACTGCTCTAAATTTGGTGATCAGACAGCACGCTGCCATACAGTGCAAAGAATTCTGCTTTTCACAAAAAAAAAAAACAAAAACAACAAAAAAAACCCTGCCGTTCCCTGAAAGCTTCAGACTCGTCAGGGTATAACCGAGTGTGATGACACGCTACAGTTCCAGAAATATCATTATGCACAGTTTCCATACAGGATTTTGGGGTCGGATTCTGATTGGCCACGAGGCATTTGTTTATTTAAGGGCTGTCAATCGATTCAAATCGTGATTAATCCCACGTTTTTCATGTACCACAAATGAATACTTTTCATCTTTTTATGTTTTTCATAAAAAAATTAACTGTAACAGATGTAATAATTATATACATTTTACTCAAAATCTCTCCCGTTAATAACATTATTGATTATTTAATATAAATTTTACTCTGGAAATGATTCTTTTATTATTAATTTCTTGTTAATTATAATGTTTATTTGTTTAGTGTTGGTTTGAAGTGTAAAATATGGGACGTGGCTCCTTTAAGAATTGTGTTCCGGTTGCTTTTCCATATAAACTGGTGATACGGTGTTTAGGTTATACGGAAGCGCTTTATTGCGTTCAGTAAAAATGCGCTTTATTGCAGTAATACGGATTTGGGAATGCGATGCGCTTGCGTAAGGTTCCATACGCTAATATACGCTTATATAGTGAGGAGATCGTACCTGTTGTGAATGCGCAGCTAGTAGGTGTAATTGGGGAAAATTAGGAAGCGTGAGTGGATGCACTGAAATTTGTTTATTCCTTTCTTCTTTTTTGTTGTTGTTTGGGTTTCGTTTGTTCGTCGACACGAAGCAGAGTGACAGAGTAGATCGCTCACATAGTAACGTACACTGTGTTAATACAATTAATGCCGTTAAAATGCATTTGTAGTTACGCGCTAATAACTTCGACAGCCCTAATTTGTTTACTTAATTGTTTTTAAGCAACACAAAAACAAAACAGCGAGATCATATTTTCTTACCGAATGTCTTTTATCCATTGTCTGGCAAAGCACTTGCCATGGTGCTGTGTACTTCAGCATGTTCTTGTATCCCTTGAGGCCTTTTTGCACTAAACACCAATTACTCCAGGAGATTTTTCATTACATGCACGTTACTCCTTTAATTAACGTCCGCCCGCTATCTGTCCTCCTCACGAGACTATAAAAACAACAACAAAAGCAAGCGTTCGGCCGTACAGGACGACGTCGGGACTTTCGCGCAGGGTCGCCCGCGAGAGCTGAAGAATCTTGAGCTTAAGATCAAAAGTAATTACACACTTCTCCTGCATGTTCTTGTAAGGCAAAGGATCAGCGCTGGATAGCACCGGCCTGATCCGGGTGGAGATCAAAAGCAAAGTGACACGCTTCTTCCTTTCATGGCGAAGTTCTGCGAACCCGAGGCAGAGCGACGGAATCCCAGCCCTCGCCCAAAATAAGCCAAAAAAGACTAAACAAAACAATATAAAAAAAAAACACACATCCAATGAAAAACTAATGCCTTATTAGGACGAATATTTATAGACGAGGGGAACTATGGGGGCTTAGTGGTTAGACTGTTCGCCTCACATCTGTCCTCCTCACGAGACTATAAAAACAACAACAAAAGCAAGCGTTCGGCCGTACAGGACGACGTCGGGACTTTCGCGCAGGGTCGCCCGCGAGAGCTGAAGAATCTTGAGCTTAAGATCAAAAGTAATTACACACTTCTCCTGCATGTTCTTGTAAGGCAAAGGATCAGCGCTGGATAGCACCGGCCTGATCCGGGTGGAGATCAAAAGCAAAGTGACACGCTTCTTCCTTTCATGGCGAAGTTCTGCGAACCCGAGGCAGAGCGACGGAATCCCAGCCCTCGCCCAAAATAAGCCAAAAAAGACTAAACAAAACAATATAAAAAAAAAACACACATCCAATGAAAAACGAATGCCTTATTTAGGATGCGGAATATTTATAGACGAGGGGAACTATGGGGGCTTAGTGGTTAGACTGTTCGCCTCACACCGCCAGGGTCCGGGTTCGATTCCCGTCACGGCCATGTGTGTGTGGAGTTCTCATGCATGTTCTCCCCGTGCCTCAGGAGTTTTTTCTCCGGGTTCTCCGGTTTCCTCCCCCGATCCAAAAAAATGCACGGTAGGTTGATTTGGCACCTTGGAAAAATTGTCCCTAGTGTATGAATGTGTGTGTGATTGTGAGTGTGAGTGTGTGCCCTGCGATGGGTTGGCATTCCATCCAGGGTGTATCCTGCCTTAATGCCCATAGACGCCTGAGATAGACACAGACTCCCCGTGACCCGAGGGAGAGATAAAGCGGTATAGATAGGAAGATACGGGGTAGGATAGAAATAGCGGATAGAAAGATGGTAGAAGATGAATGAATGAAGTCGTTGGCGCAATGAAGCCTTCAATACACGGAGACCAAACGTTCGGCATTAAAATTGTGGTCTTTATTCTGCCCGTATCATATTTTATTTGGTTGTATTTATCCACCACAGCTTAAAGGCCGGTCCGGGGGAAATACTGTTTGACATTTAAAGCTGCACGTGGAGCAAAAAAGGTCGAGGATCTCTGGTCGACGCCCCAAACGTGAATGCTAATCTCAAACACCTGGCCTCAAATCTAAAATGGATGCATTTTGTGCGGCGAAAATGAAAGGAATGGAATTCATGCTCTCTGCCAGAACACATTCTGCATTTCCAAAACACACAAGGTCGT
This sequence comes from Kryptopterus vitreolus, assembly GCA_030449085.1. Taxonomy (NCBI): domain Eukaryota; kingdom Metazoa; phylum Chordata; class Actinopteri; order Siluriformes; family Siluridae; genus Kryptopterus; species Kryptopterus vitreolus. The sequence goes on along the minus strand of JACRUU010000009.1, from coordinate 1,746,016 downwards.
TAATGGCTCCGCCCAGGAAAGGACACTTTCGATGGAGCTGAGACGAGGTCAGCCAGTAAGTGGCTCATCCTGTGTGTGTGTGTGTGTGTGTGTGTGTTGCTCGGCTGTCATAGATCAGAATGCTTGTCCTTGTTACACACAACCTCAGTTCTGGGAACCTGTAACTCCAACACACTTTCCTTCCAGCTGATCTTCCTCCAACCACCTCCATCCGTAATGTTATTGATCCAAGCGTGGCGTAAAAACACTAATACTATGTGTCCTGAAAGCTACGCAAAAAAAAAAGAAGCCTCAAAGCTATCAAAAAACAAACCCTCTGTAGAAACACAGGGAGGAAGGAGGGACGATTGTTTACACTGTGAGGAAATATGTCCTGGACGTATCCGCCTGCAGCGCACCAGCAGCTCGGACAATGCTAGGCACTCCTCCTTTCCAGATGCAGAAAAACGCCACTGCCTCTTTGGAGAACATTAATAGCAGGATGGATCGAAGGAACGCAATGATTTGTTTGTGTTTGCGCACAAACAGTTCGCAGAAGCCCGAGAGGATGGATCCAAGGCACAACAAATCCAAAACAAAGATCAAATGAAAGCTATGTGCTGTACGATACAATAGGGTTCGTACGATTTACCAATACTAATAGCTATCTATATATATATATATATATATATATATATATATATATATAGATACATATATATATATATATATTATATATATATATACATATATATATATATATCTATATATATATATATATATATACTCCTCACGACTAACTACCGAAAGGAAGTAAAGGGATAAATACATTTTATATATTTATATATTAAAATTTTATAATTTACCCAATAAATTTTATATATTTAAATATAATAGATAGTTTTTTTCCGGGTTGCTGGAAGGTTTGTACGAGAGCGGCCTCTAGAGGTGAATCTCTGACACAGAATGCCGCAAGACTTCAAGCTGCGTGAAGAGCGCTATATTAAATGTATTATGTTATCGTATTTGATGTATTATATATCTATATATATATATATATAAAAAAATATATATATATATATATCATATTATCATATAATGTCAAGTTTACTTTTTGGTAAAAACCTTCAGAAAGTCGGTGTATAGATATCTATAGCCATAGCCGCTCGATATATATATAAATACTATAACCATAAAATAAAAACTTTCCCATTTTTTGTGATAAATATATATATTATATATTTGTGTGTCTATATATATATATACGCAGCTTGAAGTCTCACGGCATTCTGTGTCAGAGATTCACCTCTAGAGGCCGCTCTGGAAAAACTATCTATCTGGCTTTTTTGACAGTATCTGAGCAATCTAGCGGCAGTGCTGATTAATCGTTTGTCAAAACCGGCGACCCTCTATAATCAGCCTTAAGTCATTTCTAATGATTCCAATGCACACCAATGTCACAAAGTCTTAATAAAATTGTTGCAAAAATCATTTTCCAATATAATCCGATTTCCATTGTCCTTCTGGAAAAATCTAATTTCCAGTGTGTACGGATGCCATGATGGTCAATAATAAACCAAACGCACTTCAATTCGCTCAGTGGCACGTGTTATAGCGCTGTCAGACGCTTAGAAAGAAATAATAGAAACGAATTCACTTTAAATGAGGGGCATAAGGGAAATTCTTCGGAATTTCACCGTCAGGACACAATACGGAGCCTCTGTTACGACCCCACGACGTCCACTTCAGCTACCGAATCTGTTTCCATAGTACCGACCTTATTAACAAGATTTTAAAATCTGTTTTAATTTGCATGTATTAGGAGCAAACAAAATGCTTAGCCTGCATTTCGAATTACTTTCACATACATTCCTGAGAATTCCCTGCAAAAATGGAAAATTTCCAAAAATTTCCATTGGAAAGTATCAGGAAACTATATTTAACCCTTAACCATAATAATTCATTCGGATTTTCATTATATTTTCAACCAATATTACTAATAACGGTGTAATACTCATAACACCAAGAGTCCCAGGTGGGCTTTCTCCTGGTTTTTCATGCCCTATAGCCTGAACAATTCTTTGTGCCATGCACCGACTGCTGAGAATACATTCCCTGCACATGGCATACTTCTTTTTAAACCAACCCTAATAGAAATGCAGGCAAACGGCCATTTGGGCAATAAATCAGTAGTGGTTTGAAGACTGCGGATGGATCCCTAGCAGGCTGTGGTTTTGATGTCCATTTCCATGATCCAGCAGGGGAAATGAAATGCCCACTAGTCCTAAATAATCCCATTGGGCTCAGATTGGCTAAACATGAGGGAAAAAAAGCGTTATATCCTCAAACACCGTCATTAATTTGAATAGAAAAAGCAATAAAGTTGCTTCTAGGCACAGATTTAATGGGAAAAACCTTAAGAAAAATCGCAACGATAAAAAAATAAATCAAAGGAAATAATAACAGGGATTTTTTTCCCCCTTCATCCTGTTATACAGATGATCTGAAGTCAAACTTGGTTTCAGGAGCGCAGCTGCACACGCCAGCTTTGTTTTTGCTTTCAAGTGCAGATCCGCACTGTGCTTTTATATTCCCGGCCTCTTCGTTCGGATTACGTCATTAATTTGCGCCATCGCCGCGGCCGTTGTCTTTCGTGCACGTGGCGTTTTATTCCGGGTGTTTGTCGTTACGTTGGGAATATCTATGTTACAAAAGCACTTTTGCCTCACACCGCCAGGGTCGGGGGTTCGATTCCCGTCACGGCCATGTGTGTGTGGAGTTTGTGCATGTTCTCCCCGTGCCTCAGGGGGTTTTTCTCCGGGTTTCTCCGGTTTCCTCACCCGGTCCAAAAACATGCACGGTAGGTTGATTGGCACCTTGGAAAATTGTCCCTAGTGTATGAATGTGTGTGTGTGTGTGTGTGTGTGCCCTGCGATGGGTTGACATTCCATCCAGGGTGTATCCTGCCTTAATGCCCATAGACGCCTTAGATAGGCACAGGACTCCCCGTGATTCGAGGGAAGATCGGATATAGCGGTAGAAGATGAAGCTATAGATGAATATATATATATATATATATATATATATATATATATATATATATATATATATATATATATATATAGTTGGAATGACAATAAAAGCTTCTTGACATGACAAGAAGCTTTTGATACTTGAAGTATTGATACTTGATACATAACTCTATACTGAACAGACCGGCGCACTTAAACCCGAGCACCTCCCATGGCCATATGATGCCCTACACTCGACAAAGACATCAATGAGATGATTGATGATATTGTTTTTTACTGTCGAGTCAGGACTTATAGCTGTGCTGTGATCTAGCATGCACTAATGGAGACATATGGTCTGTTGTAAACGGAGCAATGTCTATATGAGAATTGCAACATGCAAAAGCAGACACACATTGCAGTTAATACTGCTTATCGTGATGCGTAAAGCTCTATAGCGCTGCTGTACAAAGTAGATTTTCCTTAACACGCTTTTCCTCTACACGCTTTATCCGATCTTCCCTCGGGTCACGGGGAGTCTGTGCCTATCTCAGACGTCTATGGGAATTAAGGCAGGATACACCCTGGATGGAATGCCAACCCATCGCAGTACACACACACACACACACACACATCTATACACTAGGGACAATTTTCCAAGGTGCCAATCAACCTACCGTGCATGTTTTTGGACCGGGGGAGGAAACCGGAGAACCCGGAGAAAAACCCCCTGAGGCACGGGGAGAACATGCACAAACTCCACACACACATGGCCGTGACGGGTAATCGAACCCGGACAGGTTAGGATTAACTGAGGCTGTTTATTAGCAGCATTTCTGGGTGAAAAAGACGACAGGCTGGAAAAACACCGAAGCCTGATTGGGGTGATTTCACAGGAATTTTTAGCGCTTGGCTCAGCATCAAGTTATCGTCAGTCAGAGTCGGTAAAACGCCATCTTTAAAGCATGACTCGAGCCATTGCTTGAATTTGTATTCACTAACAGCGACCCGGCATTTTTCTCTATCATCGCCTTCATTTCAGAGCGCGCTGCCAAACCCAATTTGGAGCCCTTTTCTTTTTTTTTTTGTCCCCAGGGTATCTTTCACCAGGAGGTCATACACAGCAGATCCCTCTAATGAGCACAAGATGGAAGGACAGCTGTGTGTGTGTGTGTGTGTGTGTGTGTGTGTGTGTGTGTGTGTGTGACAAAAAAAAAAAAAGCAAAAGGTTTTGGTGTACCATCTTCAGTCCTATTTACAACCGCTGATTATCCTGCTTTATTTAGCCAGAATGGAGTACACTCCCTGCCTTCATTGTATCGTGATGGGCAAAAGTACCAGGCATAAGCACACACTACACTACATTTTACTTCTGGTACCTTTTATGGAGCCTCTAATTGTGTTTTGTTTTTATTTTAATATCATCGTAATACTATGGGTATGAAGTAAACTCAGCTGTCTTCCTCTGTAACCCACACCCAGGACATTCTGGCATTCCGGTCCATTCTTGTTCCTCCTGGAATTTCATAGGGAATTGTTTTCTCTATGCTTGGATACGACATCGCCTGATGTGCCTATTAACTAAATGTCTTTATAGCTGAGGTTTTTTTTTTGTTTGTTTTTTTGACGAGACGTAAAGGTGCGGAATCGGGTGTTGGCTCTTCGTGGGTTGGAATGACAAACCCGTGCCCGCTCACAGGCGGGAAACGTTTCGGGAAAAAGCCCCGATTTCGGCGCCGGTCTAAAATCTCCGCGCGAAAACCTGCCAAGGTGTGAATAACAAGAAGGATGAGTTCAGAAGGTGCCAGACCCGACTTTAGAAGAAAAGAATAGCTTTTATTTGTCACATAGACATTATAGTACAGTGAAATTCTTTCTTTTCATATGCCACATGATACGACGCCCCCTGGAGCACAGAGGGTTAGGGATCTTGCTCAAAGATCCGAGAGTGACAGCTTGGTGATTCCAGGGCTTGAACCCACGACCTTCGGATCGGTAGCCCAGCACCTTAAACCACTGAGCGCCATCCTCACCCTATATATGATATATGCATGCCCTTAAGCTATGGCCTTATGGGCTTTGCCCAGATTGGTATGGCCTTGAGATGCAAAATACAAAGCCTTACGCATATATATATTCATTCATTCATCTTCTACCGCTTTATCCGATCTTCCCTCGGGTCACGGGGAGTCTGTGCCTATCTCAGGCGTCTATGGGCATTAAGGCAGGATACACCCTGGATGGAATGCCAACCCATCGCAGGACACACACACACACACACATTCATACACTAGGGACAATTTTCCAAGGTGCCAATAAACCTACCGTACATGTTTTTGGACCGGGGGAGGAAACCGGAGAACCCGGAGAAAAACCCCCTGAGGCACGGGGAGAACATGCACAAACTCCACCACACACACATGGCCGAGACGGGAATCGAACCCGGACCCTGGCGGTGTGAGGCGAACGTGCTAATCACTAAGCCACCGTGTCCCATGTACCCAGTATGGGCACGATAGAAAAAGTCTTTGCACCCTAACTGTTAAAAATAAATAAATAAATGTATATATTATGCTTTATTTACTAACTCATATTTTTGCATGAAATGAAGTCACACATTGTATAACAGACCTTACGCAATGTTAAATCTCAATGTGGAACTAGTGCAAATAATAAAAAAAGAGTCAGTGAAGGGAAAGTTATTAAGTAGTGGTTTACAGCAGGTGGGCTACCAAACATGCCTTCACAGCCAGAGCCAACTACTTTTAACTCCCAGCTATTTACTCAAAGTCTAGCAAAAGAGGGGGTGAGGGGAACGATCGTCTCCCTCCTCTACATGCTCCAGTAGAGCTCTTTTAAGGGATTACGTAAAGTTGCCCTCCCAGGATGCATTCTTCCTATCAAAAACACTGCAAATGCACAGCCACAACGCGGAGTCGAATGCAAACGCATGCTGGATTTGAAGATATTTGCTAAAATAAAGGTGGGGCTCCGAAGAGATTTTAGAAATACTTTTAGCATAATGAGAACCAGATGTTCTCACAAGCCAAACAAAAAAAAATGCTTATTGGGTGTCTGGCATCCAATATATAACTATTAAACTGGATTATTTGATCTGTTTATCAAATAATCCATCAAATAATAATACTGTGGTATACATTATTACTTGGACAAGCAAGATTATCTATCCGGCTATTATCATTACCCACTTATTATTATTATAATTATTATTTCTTCTTCTTCTTCTTCTTCTTCTTCTTATTATTATTATTATTATCACGGCTGTCTAATTACACCACCCCCCCCCCCCCCTACCCCCCCCCCCCCCCCCCCCCCCGAATTCTTTGGTAAATAGCTGGCGGAGAGGTGGCCCAATGCCTGGCTGGACTGGGAGCAAGAGAGTGTTTTCACAATCATTAAGGACGCTTCCCAAAGAAAATAGCAGCTGAGAAAAAAAAAAAAAAAAGGAGGGAGGAGGGGGGGAGGGGGTGAAGAAAACACAAGAGAGACGAGATCCAATAGTTTTCAAGCCGTGTGTGTTTTCCATCATGATATAAAAGCCTTAAAAGCACTTCAATGCGAGTTGCTGGGTGCTACATGGAAATGTCCTGGAAATACATTTACTTACATGCATGTGTGTGTGTGTGTGTGTGTGTGTGTGTGTGTGTTTCCGACAGGCCAACCTTGAAAGCAACAGTTGGGAGGAACGTTTCTGCTTCTGCAGAATGGTTTAGTGTCTGAGCTTTAAGTAGACCACATACGCAGATGTAGCCTGCAGGTTCCTCTGTCCTTGTTTCTAAACACGGCGCGCATGATACCGCTCGCCTCGCATCTAATCATCACTCCTCCCGTTACGGAAAAAGGAAAAACAAGCAGGGAGCCTACATCCTTCCGACTTCCCAGTGAGAACCGACAGACAGGAATCCTCGTCCCGATGCCAATGTGTAGAACTGAAATATGGAATTTTGTATTAAATGGCATTTGTCGTCTTCCGGGCTTTTTCCAGACTCCATATATACAGTATGTGCATATGTGGGCTTTCCTCTATAATTAAGACCACAGCGCTATGTCGAATCTATACCATCCTTCTATAGATGGTTATTAATATGCGTAGCGCTGTAATGTGCGAGTTATAAATATAATCAGGATGATTTTCTGGTATTATCCGATCATGATTCGGGAGAAGACTGAGACTGCAGACTGTGACAGCTGGTGGGTTTGGATCCTCTGCTGGCAGTGGTTTAAAATTCCTGTGAGCAGCAGCTTCCTGTTTTCTCGTTCCCCCCCCCCAAATGCAAAGAGTCTGCTTTCACTTCATCAAGGACACTGGGATTTTCCATGTAGTGTCAGTCACCGCTGGTGTTCCACAAGGAATTCGACAGGGTGCGGAGAGAACAACTTTTAGGGGGAAAAATAGGTACGAAGACGACGCCGGGTGTCAGTGGAAAGGACCAGAATAAAGACTTTTTATTCATTATATTAATATTAATATTGAAATTAACATCCGGTCAGCTGGAATTGGATTTTAAAACTGATTAATAGCCAGGATTAATAATAGTGTGGTATACATTATTACTTGGACAAGCAAGATTATCTATCAGGCTATTATCATTACCCACTTATTATTATTATTATTATTATTTATTGTTATAATTACATATCCAGTATAATATCAGTGTGTAATGCGTTTACACTGACATTAATCAGCAGTAGGACTGGATGATGATGATGATGATGATGATAATGATAATGATAATGATAATAATAATAATAATAATAATAATAATTATTATTATATTATTAGTAGTAGTAGTAGTAGTAGTAGTAGTAGTAGTAGTAGTAGTAGTAGTAGTAGTGGTAGTACTATTAGTATTATTATTATTATTATTATTATTATTATTACATATCCAGTATATTATCAGTGCGTGATGCATTTACATTGACATTATTTTGGCTGTAGGGCTGGACACTTATTGTTATTATTATTATTATTATTATTATTATTATTATTACATAAACCAGTACCTTATCAGTGCTTGATGCATTTACAATGACATCATATGGCAGTAGGGCTGGACGATACATCGAATATTGGCGATAATATCGCAATAATTATGACTACAATGTAAATTTTAACCAAAATATTTCAAGTACACTTTCTCCCCAAAAAAACGAGCTGAACGTGCATTATTACACTCCATTATGTATTACCTCATAAGTGATATGAGGTAGGGAAAGGTTTAGGGGCCTTGCTCAAGGTCACTGAAGTGGCAACATGGTGCTACTGGGATTCAAACCCCTTGAATTAAGGCAGGCAGGATACACCCTGGATGATGGAATGCCAACCCATCGCAGTACACACACACACACACACACACACACACACACACACATACACACACACATTCATACACTAGGGACAATTTTTCGTTTTCCAAGGTGAATTTTTTCCAATCAACCTACTAATGTGCATGTTTTTGGACCGGGGGAGGAAACCGGAGAACCCGGAGAAAACCGGAGAAAAAACCCAATGAGGCACGGGGAGAACATGCAAAACACACACACATGGCCGAGACGGGAATCGAAACCGAACCCGGACCCTGGAGGTGTGAGAGGTGAACGTGCTAACCACTATGCCACCGTGCCCCTTTATTATATATATATATATATATATATATATATATATATATATATATATATATATATATATATATATATATATATATATATATATATATATATATATATATATATATATATATATAAAGAATTCTCTATAATTCCATGTGCTTTATTTTTTATTTCTCTCACTCTCTGGATTCACCGCATGCGTTTGTGATTTTGCACACTCCTGTTTCTAATTCCGCTCGGGTACCCTGGTGTTGTTCCTCTGTTGTTTTGCCTGTTTTTTTTTTTTTTTTTTGTTTTTTTTTTTTCTCGTTGCCATCCTAACCACTGCTCTGGCACATTCCTGATTGTGGATTCACACTATTAAACTACCTCATGGAGAAAACATTCATTTTTTTCCCCCCTGAGTTTGTTAGCGACGGCCGGCCCATTAGATGCTGACCTATAATTGCTGCTTTCTCCGTGTCCTTTCAGGTCTCAGGTTTGCATGCAGTATCAATTAACTCTTGGCTGAAAGAAAAGTGCAAGTCAAGTGCTTTGAATTCATCCGCACACTCAGTAACGGATAAAATGCTGCGAATGTTTGAAAATGCACGACACACACACACACACACACACACACACACACACAGGCTTTATAGATGCCGGAGGGATATCACGAAGGGCGAATGACTGATTAAGCTGCGCAATGCTTGCACAAAATCAACACAATGCATGTAAGCGTTGCGCTCCTGCAGAAGATCAAATGAAATAAAAAATTAATCAACGTACACAATGGACGCTATAATGGCACAACATGTTGACGACAAGGACGCCTCAGATCTGGGACAAGGCACAACCAGTGGGTCAGCGATATCAACACATACCATCAGCATTACAAGTTCTAGTCCGTTCGGTGGCGGAAACAGAAACACACAACAAGCACAAATGTGCACTAAGAAAAGAAAACACATAAAAAAAATGTTATATATATATATATATATATATATATATATATATATATATATACATATATATATATATATAATACACGCAAGAATATGCAAGACAGGATGAAGGGGTGTGCATATATTTGTGCTACAGATAATAGCACAAGGAATAGCATAGGCAATAATAGGTCTTACATAGCACAAAACCTCGGACTTCTTCTTCCTGTGTTATTTCTGACAATCTTACGGGGTGTCGTAACTTGTTCGACTTTGTTGATCATTGCAAACAACATACCCTTGATAGGCTATATGATATATATATATATATATATATATATATAGTATATATTAATAATATGCAGTATATTATTATTGGCATAATATACAGTATCCATGATGCATCTTTAAAAAAAGTGCAAATGCAGCAATGAATATATATATATATATATATATATATATATATATATATATATTATATATATATATGAAATATTTCTGCACACAACAATGAATCAACTTCTGAAAGGAGGTTATGGAAAACGAGAATGGTGCAAAGAAGGAAAGCTCTGCAGTCTATGACGTGTGTATCTCCCCAAGAAAGAAAACAACAATAAAAAAATAAAAAAAACAACAGCAATAGTTCATCGAATATCGCAAACAAATCGAAGCAATCGTCGGTCACAAAAAACTATGCAATTCTGAAACTATGCGACGCTTCTGTCGGGACGAGGCTTACGTGAGATCGGGGGGGAGGAGCGCGCGTATGCGTGCGGGTGATGTGCGTGCGTGCGTGCGTGTGTGTGTGTGTGTGTGTGTAGAGGGGGGGGGGGGTTTTGCCCTTCACCGGTGGGGCAGCGATCAGGATGTCACGCGTTACCTTACCGTCTCGCGTGTTCCTCCTGCGCCTCTTCGAGCGACTGCGATCCGGTTTTTTTTTTTGGGGGGGCGGGTGGGGGGTGTTTGGGGGGGGGGGTGTTTTGGGGGGGGGGGGTTCGGACGGAAACTGCGCAACGCCTCGAACTCGCGAGCAGAAGAGTCGAAGAGAAGATGGTTGAGGAGAGGAGCCACCGGGAGAAGCTCGGTGCGCAACCAGCGCGAGCAGCGCGTGCCGTGCCGTGCGTTGCGTTGAGTGCGTGCGCGCGCGCGCGCGCAGGACTCTTCCTCTCGCTCGCGCACGGCGCCCCTCGATGAATAATGAATGCGCGTCGGCGCGCGCGAGGCGTTCTGCTACGTTCTAGAGCAGCAGCGGCGGCGGTGGTGGTGGTGGTGGTGTTAGTGGTGGTGTCGGCGGCGCGCGCCCGGCGGCCTCGGGCTCGGGTTACAGGTGTACAGCCCTATTCAGGTGGCCTCCATTTCGCTTTTCTTTTTTTTTCCTTTCCTTTCTTTTCTTTTTTTTTTGTCAGCCCCGGATAAGGTGCTGATCGCGGCGCATGCGGGTCACAACAGTGCATGCTGGAAAATCCGCTTCTTTTGTTGTGCAAACAATGTGCGGGATAACTGCGCGACCGGCAAAAAAAAAAAAAAAAGTCAAAAAAAGGAAAAAAAAAAAAAAAGAAAACCAAGCACGCGCACCTGCAAGATGCAAAACACTCTCAAAGACATGCGAGGAATGTGCACCAAACGACGTCCGCATACTTTTGACAGGAAATTTAATACTTCCAGAGATTGTTTGCATGCCCCCCTACACCCCCCCTCTCTCTCTTTCTCTTTCTCTCTCTCCCTCGTTCATGTTCACAGTGCATTGAGGAACATTGTGTTCGGCAACACGTTACAAATCCACACACGTACATAAACGTTGTAAATCGACAATTCATAACGTGGAATTAAACCCAGTAAGCTTGCATTTACTTGCCCACACTGATCATCAACCAATGAATCATTTGATCAATTAATACTGGACCTTCTCAAACAGGCGTATAGAAATGTTTATATATATATATATATATATATATATATATATATATATTTTTTTTTTTTTTGCTGACCTGAACACTTTTACAATCAGTGATCTTCATCTTATACCTCTTTATCCGATCTTCCCTCGGGTCACGGGGATCCTGTGCCTATCTCAGGCGTCTATGGGCATTAAGGCAGGATACACCCTGGATGAAATGCCAACCCATCACAGGGCACACACACACACACTCACAATCATACACTAGGGACCAAGGTGCTAATCAACCTCCCGTGCATGTTTTTGGACCGGGGGAGGAAACCGGAGAACCCGAGAAAAAAAAGAAAAACCCCCCTGAGACACGGGGAGAACATGCACAAACTCCACACACACATGGCCGAGACGGGAATCGAACCCGGACCCTGTCGGTGTGAGGCGAACGTGCTAACCACTAAACCACCGTGCCCCCACAATCGTTGAATTACCTTTTAATATATTTGTCCTCCATGAATATGTATTAATAAAATTATTTCCAATAAGTCTATTCTCTACATTTCATACCGTTTCTATTGGGTGTAAGTTTAGGACTGATTGTTTGCATTAAAAAACAAAACCGTGTGGATTGAAGTCTGTTGCTTTAACCAATCAGAGTGTGACTTGTCACTGAGGCCACCGAGCAGGCATCCAGTAATCTTCCCATTTTCACATGCTTTGATCGGAGGGTCGGAGAGGGTTCTAGTCCGAGCTGTAGATTGTTTTTTTTTTTCATTTTAGAAATGGTTGACGGAAGAAGAAATGGATCTGATCACAGCGACAATTACAATACAGCGTTTGCAAGAAAAGCTGGACATTGTGAGGACAAATATCGATTTATACATTTATAAAATTTTTTAAAATCATTTTAAATGCTTTTATTGTTGATTATACACTTTTTTGTAATTCTTTTATTTCCTTTTATGTAAAGCACTTTACACGATTACCATTGTGTATGGTGTTTCACCATTGTGAATATATATATATATATATTCATTCATTCATCTTCTACCTCTTTATCCGATCTTCCCTCTGGTTGCGGGGAGCCTGTGCCTATCTCAGGTGCGTCTATGGGCATTAAGGCAGGATACACCCTGCATGGAATGCCAACCCATCACAGGTCACACACACACACACACACACACACACACACACACATTAACACACTAGGGACAATTTTTCCAAGGTGCCAATCAACCTACCGCGCATGTTTTTGGACCAAGGAGGAAACCGGAGAACCCGGAGAAAACCCCCCTGAGGCATGGAGAGAACATGCACAAACTCCACACACACATGACCGAGACGGGAATCGAACCCGGACCGTGACGGTGTGAGCCGAACATGCTAACCACTAAACCTCCTCATATATATGACTGCATTCCTGATGAGCAGCATCATGCCCCTTACAACTCCACTCACAAAGTCTCATGAATGCTGAAATGACACACAATAGCGCTATTGAATGAAAAAATCCACTAGCTCACTAATCATTTTGACAGTACAGTGGGGTTATGACAATTATAGTAGAACGGGGAAAGAAGCAGGAACATGAAACATTGTCCAGACACCAACCAGCGGTTACAATCGTACTCCAGGCCTCGGTAATCTGTTTTCTTTTTTCTTTTTTATAATAGATAATTACATTTACAAGGCACAGATTATCCACAGCTCAGTGCTGCACTGGTAATAAACAAAAGATTGCATGGTTCTAAAATTATATCAACATTTTCACAAGATGTGCTGTCCTTAAAAAGGCTCCCTGATTGAACATTACTCTATTTATGGAAACGACATCGTTTATTTATTTATTTATTTATTTATTTATTTTTGCCAGCGATTCGGTAGTAAACGTTCTGTTTCATTTTTCATGTATTTCGAACTCACTTATACCCAAAGTGCACGAAATGGTTATTGTTTCTATGCAGGATAAGTCATTTCTTTTATGAACCGTTTATGAACACATAGCCTGAGTGAATATCATTTGCGGTTATTATGCCTCCTTAACGAAATGTCGTAAACGCCTTCTTTTGGTGACGAGTGCGTGTTAAATAGCACCTGCGTGCAGCTGTGACAGATGGCGTGTGTCTTTTTTGCAGATCAGACTCACCGGTGGAGTGTATGACGGCCTCGCGGCAGCTCCCGGGAAAAGGCCGTTCTCTGCTGTCAGCAATACACAACGAGCTTTCTCACTCCCTGCAACACAAAGATACACTGATCAAGATCTTTATTGTGGTATCAAAGAGATCTTTATGGTTAAGTGTGTTCATGAGGGATGCACGGATTTCCCTGCAGTTAATAATATTTGTGTGTGTGTGTATGTATATGTGTAAACCCCTATATCTGATCTTCCCTCGTGTTACCGGGAGTCTGTGCCTATCTCAGGCTTATATGGACATTAAGACTGGATATACCCTGGATGGAATGCCAACCCATCGCAGGGCACACACACACTCACACACACACACACACATTCATACACTAGGGACAATTTTCCAAGGTGCAAATCAACCTACAGTGCGGACCCGGGGGAGGAAACCGGAGAACCCGGAGAAAAACCCCCTGAGAACATGCACAAACTCCACACACACATGGCCGAGACGGGAATCGAACCCGGACCCTGTCGGTGTGAGGCGAACATTCATTAATTCATCTTTTACCGCTATATCCGATCTTCCATCGGGTCACGGGGAGCCTGTGCCTATCTCAGGCGTCTATGGGCATTAAGGCAGGATACACCCTGAATGGAATGCCAACCCATCGCAGGACACACACAAACACAAACACACACACACTCACATTCATACACTAGGGACAATTTTCCAAGGTGCCAATCAACCTACCGTGCATGTTTTTGGACCGGGGAGGAAACCGGAGAACCCGGAGAAAAACCCCCTGAGGCACGGGGAGAACATGCACAAACTCCACACACACACATGGCCGAGACGGGAATCGAACCCGGATCCTGGAGGTGCGAGGCGAACGTGCTAACCACTAAACCACCGTGCCCCTATTCGGCAATTACCAGTAGATAAATTCACATTTATTGATCAGAAGTCAGATTAGAAGACATATCCTCATCAGAAACCATATAATCCCAGAAACATTCCTGGTATCTGAAAGCTCCTTCATTGAAAATCCATACAACAAGCTGGTGACAGTTTGATTTGGTGTTATTAAAGACAAGCATGTGCTTTGTGGGATCTGCATCATTATATAAACTAGCTCAAGAAACCCTGGCTATGTGAAGAAAAGAAAAATATGAGAATGATAAGCAGCAAAGGGCAGGAATGTTTGTGGAATCCTCAGGTCTGTATGCTGATAGCAGAGCCGCCCACACACTCTGGTCAGAGGTGAAGAGAGAGAATGTTATGAGTTATTTCTTCCACTCAATTCATCTGTTTGTGCCTTTCTTTATGCAGTAAACATGATTGTAGCCTTTATAATATGTTTAATCCAAATGATACGGGTCCGGAATCTTTACCAAGGCATTCATTTCTATAGAATAGGAATCCGAAATGTAAAATAGTGCTTTAAACCCAAACATTTCTAGTGGATTGTCTCTCAGAGAATTTAGTAGAAAACGTGGCACACAGGGATTGTGAGTTGTGAGCGAACGCCTCGGCCTGCTCGGATCCACAGCCTTCAAAAGAATGAATCTACACAGTCAGCACTCTCGTTCATTCTGCCTTCCAGAGGTTTCACGCTGCGCTTCTGTAATTACCCTCGCAGGAGTTTCTCGTATCATCAGACATGTCAATAATGAGCAAACTGCAACTAACAAACAACAAACAGAAAGCCATTAGCTGTGATAAATATACTTTTTATATTCTACATTCATAATGTGTGCTTATATTACACACACACACACACACACACACACACACACACACACACACACATATATATGTATATATATATATATATATATATATATATATATATATATATATATGTCAATTATATCTATATCTATCTATCTATCTATCTATATCTATCTATCTCTATCTATCTATCTATCTATCTATCGGTCTATCTATGTCTATCTATCTATCTATCTGTCTGTCTGTCTGTCTGTCTGTCTGTCTGTCTGTCTGTCTGTCTGTCTATGGCAAAATACGATGATGCTGTAGCCTGGATCTCTTATCTCACCGTCAGTTTTTTGTTTATATTATATTTAGGCCTCTCTAAAGATTTACTTAAACACTCCGATGTGTTCCAATGACCACATGACTTAAAAATACCGTAAGCTGAAACAAGGCCTATCGAGACGACCCTCTGTTTTAGAGGAGGGGAGGGGGTGTTGCTTAGCGGGATTAAGGTGCTGGGTTACTGATCAGTAGGCCGGGGGGTTCGAGCCCCAGTATTGCCAAGCTGCCACTCTTGGGTCCTTGAGTAAGGCCCTTAAACCTTAAACCTCCGTGCTCTAGAGCTTATCCAAATCAACTTGGATATACGAAGAAAGAATTGTCACTGTGCTGTAACGTCTATGTGACAGTGTGTGTGTGGGGGGGGGGGTATGGTGCCATCACTTCCACTACTTCTACTTCTTCTAAACGTCACTCACGACAAATATTCATTTCATTTCCATTTTTTCTTTTGTTCGCTCACAGGGGGTGCATTTTGTAAATTGACAAAAGTAAACAATCATTATTTATATTTATGAAAGCATTCTTTGTTTACAGCATTTTTTTCACACCTGCCTAAAACTTTTGCACAGTTCTTCACTGGGGCACCACTAGATGGCGCCTAGGGATGCCACACTGAAATTCTAGAATCTAGTTTATGAAATAATTTAAAACAAATCTTTCACCTGCATTTCAGGATTGTCAACTATGCTTTAAAAGAATTTAAATAGTAAAAAAGAACAAAATTTAAAACGCTACACTAGTGCATAGAACGGCAAGCTATGATCGCGCTGATACGTTCTAAGACGTATTAAAACTTTTTAAGATAGAGGATGCAAAAAAAAAGGTTGTTTGTGACCTCACACCTCCAGGATCCGGGTTCGATTCCCGTCTCGGCCATGTGTGTGTGGAGTTTGTGCATGTTCTCCCCGTGCCTCAGGGGGTTTTTCTCCGGGTTCTCTGGTTTCCTCCCTCGGTCCAAAAACATGCACGGTAGGTTGATTGTCACCTTGGAAAATTGTCCCTAGTGTATGAATGCGTGTGTGTGTGTGAGTGTGTGTGTGTGTGTGTGTGTGTGTGTCCTGCGATGGGTTGGCATTCCATCCAGGGTGTATCCTGCCTTAATCCTTTATCCTTTATTGGTCACATAAACATTACAGCACAGTGAAATTCTTTTCTTCGCATATCCCAGCTTGATGTTGGTAGTTGGGGTCAGAGCGCAGGGTCAGAGCCATGATACGGCGCCCCCTGGAGCACAGAAGGTTAAGGGTCTTGCTCAAGGACCCAAGGGCGGCAGCTTGGCCATACCGGAGCTCGAACCCGGATTTTACGATCAGCAGCCCAGCGCCTTAGACCGCTGAGCTGCTCCCCCTCCCCAAATGCCCATAGACACCTGAGATAAGCACAGACTCCCCGTGACCCGAGGGAATATCGGATAAAGCGGTAGAAGATGAATGAATGAATGAATGGTCTAGGAAAGGCGTACTGACCTCGTCCTGGTGTGAATCGCTTCGGCGCCTCGTTGGTTAGTGATGGGATGAACTTAGAGCGGTACGGGGGCATGCAGTCTGGCGGCAGGAGGACGTTAGTGATGTTGAAGGTAAAGTGTAAGAGATGTAGAGTGTCGTGCGCAGGAGAGCGTGTTAGAGAAAGAACCCAAGCACAGACGACAGGTCAGGTGGAAAAAAACAAAGCTGTTTTATTTTTGACGAGGGTTTTGTTTATTGATTTATTTTTACCATACAAGGAGAAGAAAAAAAAACGTTATAGCATTGCAGCTGGCAGTCCAGTCACAAGGAAATGTGCAGATGTCAGATACACAGAGTGATAATAACTGTTGGTGGTTGTTTGTGTGTGTGTGTGTGTGTGTGTGTGTGTGTGTTTTGTTTTGCATTTAATAACGGAAATGTGAAATGAAACGTTTGTACAAAAATACAGAAGAATCTCCGATAGAAAGCACATCGGCGTCTGACGGCTGTGGCGTGAAAAAACAGGGTCCGCGCTTTCGCGAGGGTTGGGTTTGGCAGAGCGACGCCGAGCAAACTGGATACAAATTCATCGTTAACGAGGATCTACTGGAAAACCGATTTCGTCGTCGGTTTAAAAGTCCAAGAAAAGTCTTCGAAAAGTCGGATTCTTCGTGAAAAAAAAGGGGGCGTAACCTGAAAACTAGCGTGTAAACAGCAAACGCACTCTTAACTTGGATACGTTCGGGAAAAACGTCGTATTCACGGCGTTCTCTGCTACTCCCATTCGTTAAAACATACACGCCAACGTCATACAACACAGCAGCGCTTATAGCAGCAACATGTATTCCACACAGAAATACTGCGCTAAATATATCCTAAATTGAAAGAATTTAAAGAAAAGCGTAATGAGCGTTACGTGTCCCCGGCGCCGATCGTATGTTTTATCGGATATAACACGCTGTCGCACAGAATTGCATCATTGCATACTTCGTTTTTATTCAACCGTATTTAGCCGAACAAGCTTTTGTGTTTCCGCGCCCAGGCAATAAAACCTGGCATAAAAACGAAATAAATTGATAAAAATGTTGATTAATTCTTGATCCGTAAACGTTTCCCTTTCTTTAACAGGGCTCGGTCTTCTTGCAAAAACACGACGTCCGTATTTGTTTTTAAATATATTTAACGCTAGATTAGTTAGCATTATTTTTTTAAGAGACATATCGCCAATTAAACAGCATCATTCCTGTCATCGTCGTTATAAAGTGAGAACACAGACCGTAGATAAGGGACCCTTTCTTCTAGTATCTCTTCTTTACAATCTTAAAAGTCCAAAAAATAATCTTTTTTTTTTTTTTCATTAAACAAAATAAAATATCTCAATATCGTCTCCGAAATAATGAAAGCACTAAAATGCAAAATCAATGAATTCATATCATATTATATATATTATATATATATATATCGATATATATATAGGGAGAGATATATATAGATATATATCCATATATATATATATATATATATATATAGATATATATATATATATATATATATATATATATATATAGGATATATATCTATATATATATATATCTATATATATATATATATATATATATATATATATCGAGTTTATATTTTATATAAAAATATATATAATATATATAAATATTAATCACCTATAAGTTTCATTCCTGTTGCCCTTTTTGTTTGTGCGATATTAATCAACATGGCACAAATTTTACAGGGGTTTGTGTTTTGTGTGTTGTTTCTTTTTTTGTTTTTTTTTTCAGACATTCAACAAGACTGACAAGTAAAGCCTTGGATATGAGTAAATAAATTAGGAATAAATAACAGGTACACACCAAGAAGTCTATATGGCATTCCAGTGTGCATTAGAAATACAAACTAGGCATCATATATATAGGCATATATATATATATATATATATATATATATATATATATATATATATATATATATATATATATATATATATATTAAAATCACCTCTGGAAATACACATTGGCACTCGTTTCGAGTAAAATCTACTGTATTTACACGGTTCATTTCATACGTGCTGTTTTTTTTTTTTCACCAAAATTCATTACAGAATGTTTTTTTTTCCCCCATAAAATCTATAAATAATCAGCTCAGGACAAAAAACAAATAAATAAAAATGCCATAAAGGAGCTAGACACTGTCATTTCTCCTGAAAACAGGTTTCATATGACGCATTATAATGTATTATAGATTGGTTTTGCTGGTGAAGGCTTTGGATCGCTTGCGATAATCGCAATTGTGAGGATGTTTCTCGTTCACTGTTATAACCTGTTATAACTGTTATAATTATTTTAACCCCCCCCCCCCCCCCCCCCCCCCCCCCCCCACAAAAAAAAACCTTTATTTTGATTAGACTAAAAATGTCCTTCGAAACTCAGCACCAGGTTTGATATTAGCTAGAACCACGATGGCTTTTGGTGTGTGTGTGTGTGTGTGTGTGTGTGTGTGTGTGTGTGTGTGTTTGGAAATGGCAGTACCTAGCGCTTTAACTTAAATCCACAAGATTGTCAAGGTCGGGGATCAGAATTACACGGATCAGTCGTGCAAAGTCGGTGGCGAAAAAGAATACAGCAAATCTCACCTGTGTAAACAGTAGACAATCGAAGACTAGCTAAGCCTACGACGGTGAAGGTCCAACGTTTCAGTAAGGCCACTGAACAAAGATAGGAAAATTGCAAAACGTATTCCCGTAAGTACGGAGAAACCTCAGTGACGAATCCGATGCACTTCGGCGTACGGCAGCTGCTACCGCGTCGCTGTAAAGCGGCGAATCCGTGGTGGATGTGTTTTTCTTTTCTATGCTGATGGTAATATTTTAGTAGTGTTTGCCTTCACATTATGGATTTCATATGGATTTGTTTTTGTTCTCGGGGCCCATATGCTATCCCACATCCCAGATCTTCAACCTTCCTCCCTCCAAAACAACTTGGCGAGAAAGAGAGGCGGAGCTCTGAGGAAAATAGGTCAGGTAGAAGAGAATGTGCTTTTCAGACGTCAGAGAAGTGGAGGTGCTGTTAGTAAAAACAAGGTGAAGCATTCTGCTCGGTGAGGGAGTGCAGAGACTCGGTGCTCTGGAAAGTTTTTGGGAGAAGGGAGGAAGGAAGGGAGGAAGGAGGGAAGGAAGGAAGGTCACATGACAGTACAGCACTGGCAGCGTTTTTTCTTTTCGGTACCTGTGGACGCCGGCTCCTTGGGCGAACTTTCGTCTTGGCCTTCGGAAGAGAGTTCGGTGGCCTCGGATACGGGCCGGCCCGAGACGAGGTCGGCGGCGTTGCCGTCCACGGTGGAGATGTCCGTGACGGTCTTCTCGCGCAAAGACTTCTCGTCGTCCTCGTCGATCAGGACGATCTCGGCCTTGATGGTGCCGTCGAAGCCGAGCAGCTTCTTGGATTCTTCTTCGTCGTCCACGCTGTGATAGCCCATGAATATCATCGTGACCGGCTTGTTCTCCGTGGCCTCGGGGGCCTCCGTCACCTCGCCCTGGAAACTTCGGCGCGCCGGCGGATCTTTGTCGGCGTTCGTTTCGCCCTCGTGGCTTTGCGTCTCCGACGCCGTGCTGCTCTGCTCCTTGCCGGGCGTGATCGGGACGGGTCTGTGGCGCGCCTGGCCCATTCGCTGCATCAGTTCCTCCACCTCGTCCGAGCTCCACGGGTGCACGCCGTTCTCTACCGTAGTGGAACTCGACGAATGCACCTCGTAGATCACCTTGCGGCCGTCGTCGTAGACCTTGACGCCCCTTTGGCAGGCGTCCTCGGGGCTGATACGCGACGTGGATAAGATCTTGGTGTTGCCTGTCCTGTGGTCCTTTTCCACGTTGATCTCCATGGCGAACAACGCTTCAGACATGGGGAAGGGGGGGAGGGGGAAAGGGCAGAGGGGGGTCGGGTTAAGGTTGTGACTAGTTAAGGTGTGACTGGTCATGCACTAATGCACAGTGATCTAACGCTCACCCAGTGTGGGGTTAGAATCAGGTACAGGATATACATTGATCAGGCATAACATTATGGATGGTGGTAGCTCGGTGGTTGCTCTGGACCAGAAGGTCGCAGGTTCAAATCCCAGCTCCACCAAGCCGCCACTAGTGGGAGCCCTTAACCCTCAATCCCTCAGCTCTGGATAAGGTCGTCTGCCAAATGCTGTAACCCCTGCCTCGTATAGTGTTGCCCCCCCCCCCACCCGCCCCCTTTTTCCCTAACCTTGCGATGCATTATAACAGCTTCTTCTTCAGAAATGGAGGGTCCAGCCTTCGCTCGCCCCCCGATTGCATCATTGACCCTGTCACCAATTCACCCCCCGTTTCTTCGTTGGGCCACTTTTGAAAGATACCATTCACATCCTGGACACACCCCCTTCCCTGCAAGAGCTTCCAGTTTATCAGACGCTCTGGCCCAGTCGTCTAGACGATTTTCCCTGCTTCTAACGCGTCAACTTTGCTCACCGGATTTGTCAAAAATGTTATGCCTGATTCAGCACAGACGAATCCAGACCTAAAATACTGGTTTATGATGACGATCAAATTCGTTACTTGACTACATAATGCATTATAACCATGCATAGGATTATTTCGCTCTGCTGTAGCCTGTTTTGCATGAATCCTTAACTTTGAAAATCTAATAATAATAATAATAATAATTCGTAATAATTAAACAAGTATCGATTTCTACAACCAATCGCTTACCAGGATTTCTTGAGTGCTGGCGATCTCCTGATTGGGCGTTTAGTCCCGTGATTCTGGGGATCTGGGAGTACGTGGGATTCACTGCATCTGTTGAGCCAAAAATAAATAAATAAAAAATGGTGATAAAAGGCAAAACCCTCTTTTTTTCTCTTCTCTTTCCACCCTTTCCCTCCAGCTTCCGCCCACTTCTCTACTTGCTGTCTCTGGTCTCTGGTTCTTTCTCGGTGCTTCGACAGCAAACGCTGAGTTGAGCGTATCAGGCGAAAACAATGTTGCTGCTGTATTGGGAGATTTTATGTGAATAGGAGGCTTATAGCAAACAAAGTTCAGAGTCAATGACTTGTGTTTGGGGGCCGGTAGTCTAGCTGAGGCAAAAGGGAAATGAGCCAAAAGGGGGCATGGGCATCGTTGTGTGTGTGTGTGTGTGTGTGTGTGTGTGTTGTAGTAGTAGTAGTAGATCCTTCTACATGATCACAGACTCATAATAAACATGTTCTTTTCAGGATATTTGTTTTACGCCATTTGGCAGACCCTCGTATCCAGAGCGACTTACAACTGAGCAATTGACGGTTAAGGCCCTTGCTCAAGGGCTCCCACTAGAGGCAGCATGGTGGTGGTGGTGGGACTTGAACTTGCGATCTTCTGGTCCACAGCCCAATGCCTTAACCTCCCACCTCCCCCATTATAAATCATTTAGTCCTCCGATAACTAGTTTTTGTTTGTTTATCAAAGACAAAACAATCTTTCATGAGATTCAACCCAAAACATTCGTCCCGAAACTCCCGAGACAGAAGAATGCACTCCGGACCCGTACCTCTATCTTGGTTCTGCAGACTCTGCAAAAAGAAAAGGAAAGAAAAAAGTACAAAAAGAGATGGATGGCATGTTCATACACAGCAAACGATGTGGCTTGCTTTAAAACTTTGATTATGGCCTTGATGGGAATCGAAAATACTTCAACTCCATTTAAAGCTAAATAAAGACGGACACATCATTTCTCGTGACATTTGGCCGCATCGGGCTTAAATGCAGATTTATGTGTTTGTGTATATATATATATATATCGTGGTGGAAACCAAATATCTGGCCAAGGAAAACTTTAGCTTTATGCTTAATAAAGAAGATAAACAAACAAAGTTAAGGATAAATGTAGTAAATATAAATGTAATGAGTTATTTTCCTTAAACTTTAAAACATATGAGTGTATGCACGTATGTGTGTGTGTGTGTGTGTGTGTGTGTGTGTATGCATGGTAATATCTTACTTTCTGTAGGTCTTCAATAGAGCTCTCCGTTTCCCGAAGTCTTTCTCTGAGCACTTGCTCTTTGGCGGATATTTGGGATTCTTCATTCTCCAGCATTACGATTTCCGATTCCAGTCTGGATGTAAACAAAACAAAAACAAACAAAACAAACAAACAAACAAAAAACAAAAAAAAAACATCAAATATCAAAGTACACAACAGATCCATCGTTCACAATGCGTATTTATAGGAGTGGGATTTGAATTTAGGATTTATCAGATGATGCCCTTGTATTTATCAACTGTGGGGTGGTTAAGGGCCTTTCCCAGGGGCCCAGGAGTGGCAGCTTGGTGTTGCTAGGATTTGAACTCATGACCTTCAAAGCCAAAATTGTAATTGCCTTCACCCCTAAGTTAGTGTAGCCCTGATATAATGATGAAGTAGAGCCGTCTACTACATCACTTTAATTACGTGATTACGAGATTTGAACTCATAACCTTCTGAGCATCATTTTAACAAATGAGATAGCAGCATGTATCAGCAACTATGGAAATGAAATATGCAGCAAGCAAATCAGCAAGTGTTTACTATGCCAGAGCAGTATTTCCTCACTTTTAAAACAACCCCCAACACCCACCCCCACCCCCCCCAATCCCCCGCGTGGCCCCCCCACCCCCCAACCCCCCCGCCGAGGCGATGTGCGATCCTAGCAGCATGAGGTGCGAGAAAGAGCTATGAAGCAACCACAACGCTGCCAAGTCCATCCCACACGTTTTACACCAAGTCAAATATTTATGGAGGTGAGCAGAAAATGTGCATGTTAATAAGAGCCACACACACACACACACACACACACACACACACACACACACACACACACACACACACACACTCGAACCGAACCTGTCATAATAAAGACCGACATTCTCATTCTGAGCTCTGTGATAAAAATACACGCTGGATTCCTCGCTGTAATCTCACACCTGGAGCTGGAATTGATATATATGTAGGGCGTTTGGTAGACGCCTTTACCCAGAGGAACTTTTGAGGGTTAAGGGCCTTGCTCAAGGGCCCACTATGGGGCATCTTGGTGGGAGTGAGGTTTGAACCAGTGGCCAATGCCTTTAACCAGCTCCTACTTCCCTGTATATAGAGGATTAGAACGAATATGATGTTTACAGGTTTATAGGGTTAAGCGCTCAAATAGTGGGATTTGAACTTATGGCCTTCTGAGCAACATTTCAAGCCACCCCTTCCCTAAGACATTGACATTTACGTGAGCGGCTGAGGGTTACGGGCCTTGCTCGAAAAGACGGATGATTATGAGATTTGAACTCACAACCTTCTGAGCATCATTTTAGCAAATGAGATATCAGCATGTATCAGCAACTATGGAAATGAAATATGCAGCAAGCCTTGCTCAAGGGTCCACTATGGGGCATGTTGGTGGCAGTGGGATTTGAACCTGCAATCTTCGGGGGCCGATGCCTTTAACCAAATAGACATGGGACATGACTCACAATGTGAGTGATGCTTGCCGATGCCAACCTTGGTTCCAGGCGCGAGCCCCTCAGAGCCTGGTCAATTTAATTTTTAGCGTTGACGGCTCATTCAGAGAGAGACGAATGTTTAGACACGCCCATTTTTGCCATTTTTTCAGGAGGGGGCGGGACTAGTGACATCATCAAATTTCCCAGCGACTCCCGACGATGTGCCGATGAGCTGGTTTAAGGCACTGGCCCCGAATAGGATCAAATCCCACTCCCACCAAGATGGGCCCTTGAGCAAGGCCCTTAACCCTCACGTCACATGACGGACATTTTTCAACTTTTGCCGTAAATAAGCGGTAAAAGTAGCAGTTCTGCGTTTCCTTATCAGCATGTGAAATTGTCCTTAATCGTCTTATTTTAATCATCTTATGTTCTCCCCGTATCTCAGGGGGTTTTACTCCGGGTTCTCCGGTTTCCTTCCCCGGTCCAAAAACATGCACGGTAGGTTGATTGGCACCTTGGAAAAATTGTCCCTATTGTATGAATGTGTGTGTGTGTGTGTGTGTGTGTGTGTGTGTGCCCTGCGATGGGTTGGCATTCCATCCAGGGTGTATCCTGCCTTAATGCCCATAGACGCCTGAGATAGACACAGACTCCCCGTGACCAGAGGGAAGATCGGATAAAGCGGTAGAAGATGAATGAATGAATGAATGTTTTGCATATTAATAGCAGGTTATATGAGCTTTATAAAGCTTGCATCACTGAGATCGCAGGAGCCTCGAGGGTCTGACGATGTTTTTTCTCAATGAAAAAAGCGACAAATG
>JACRUU010000009.1:1698151-1715651 GCA_030449085.1 Kryptopterus vitreolus | reverse complement strand
AAAAAACCCCGGCGTTTAATCAGTGCTGGCGAGGCGGCGGAGCCTTGAGGTCTCCCCGAATCTAAACGAAAACACGTGCAAAACATAACGAGCGCCAATTAGGCCGTTTTAGCTGCTTTTCGACCACCAAAATAGCTTCTGTGTTGTTTTGAGTCTTCGCAGTCCAGCGTACTTCATCTGAACAGGCCAGAAGAATGCCCTTTTAATAACGCAGATGCAGGAAGACATTTCACTAGCACATGTGTGCGAGTGGGGGCATTAGATCCGTAATAAAAAAAAAAAAAAAAAAAAGTCATCCTGGAATCCATTACACTTTCTCAATGTGTTTTCAATGTAAATGAATGTCAATAAAATGTGACGTGAATGAACGTGAATAAAATGATTGATTATTTCATATTTATTTTACTCTGGAAATTATTCGTTTTAATATGAATTTCTTGTTAATATCAATGTTATTTGTTTAGTGCTGGTTTGAAGTGTAAAATATGGGACGTGGCTCCTTTAAGAATTGTGTTCCGGTTGCTTTTCCATATAAACTGGTGATACGGTGTTTAGGTTATACGGAAGCGCTTTATTGCGTTCAGTAAAAAAATGCGCTTTATTGCGTAATACGGATTTGGGAATGCGATGCGCTTGCGTAAGGTTCCATACGGTAATATACGCTAATATAGTGAGGAGATCGTACCTGTTGTGAATGCACAGCTAGTAGGTGTAATTGGGGGAAATTTAGGAAGTGTGAGTGGATGCACTGAACGTTTATTTATTTATTTATTCTTTGTTTTTCGGGTTTCGTTCATTCGCCGACACAACGCAGAATGAAGGAGCAGATCGCTCACATAGTAATGCACACTGCGTTATACAATCTATATATATATATATATATATATATATATATATATATATATATATATATATATATAGGTAGAGCGTTGTCTTTCCGGGAGACGCACCACAAGAAAAGAACGTCTGGCTTTATTTAATCTCTTTTCTTCTTATTTTTTTTTGCACTATAAAGGTGTATTTGTGGAAGGGCCATGTGTTAGAAGCCAGAAGATGATTTTCTGTCTGTCTGAACCCGAAGAATCTGTTTCATATTGAATTGCACCGCATCATAATATGAGTGTCGCATCACATATGTATCATATGCATCTTTACTGTATCATATCATTGGCTGTGCATCCAGAAGTGAATTGCATCGAACCTCTTTATATAGAGTTATATAGTGTCTTCCTATATATGTATATGCTGTACTAGAAATTGTCCTACTATAGTTTTTATATCTAAACATAATGTAATAAGCAAAATTGTTGCTTGATCGCTTCGGGTATTAATGATAAAAGTATCTGATATTAAAGCGACCATATAAGGCCTGAAGGCATTACATCATCCTGTCCCCATGTCATGTCTTTCATAATAATTGCTACTGAATACTAAAGCAAGGACGCGATGGCATCGTCGTAGTCTTTAAACTCTAAACCTGAGTTATACTTAACTGCTGTTACTACCACTTCATTGAGAGATTTATTTAGTCAAGCTCTTGCTACTGTATGAAGTCATGTCTCGGCATTTATTTTAGTTCTTGGACTCGTCTCAGGCCTGGCATTGGGTAGGCCATTTAAAAACTCATTGTTGGTGCCCTTGAACTCATGCAAAACGAATAATCTCAGTGAAGAAAAAGACCTCTTTTCTTTATTACTCAGAAGGACAAACAGGGAATCCGTCAATCAACCAGATCCCAGCTTAGACTCCTGGATGTATTTATATATAAACACACAGGGGGGCACGGTGGCTTTGTAGTTAGCACGTTCGCCTCACACCGTTAGGGTCCGGGTTCGATTCCCATCTTGGCCATGTGTGTGTGGAGTTTGCATGTTCTCCCCGTGCCCCCGTGGGGGTTTTTTTCTCCAGGTTCTCCGGTTTCCCCCCGGTCCAAAAACATGCACGGTAGGTTGATTGGCACCTTGGAAAATTGTCCCTAGTGTGTGTGTTTGTGTGTGTGTGTGTGTGTGTGTGTGATGGGTTGGCATTCCATCCAGGGTGTATCCTGCCTTAATGCCCATAGACGCCTGAGATAGGCACAGACTCCCTGTGACCCGAGGGAAGATCGGATAAAGCGGTAGAAGAGAATGAATGAATGAATGAATATAAACACACATATAGACAAAAGCTAGCTGGAACTGCGGTAGAATTTGGCGTATCAGGCTTTTGATGAAAAATCATATAAAAATTGTATAAATACCTCTGAATGGCGTCTTCTAGTTTCTTGACATGAAGCTCGTCCTGCTCAACCTGTCTCCTGCGTCCTTCGTCTTCCTCGTCTGGCCCTGTACCTTGTAGAAGCCACCTCTCCCTCATGGCTTTGGACTAGAAAATGCAAAATAGCATTTATAGAGGTTAGCACCTTCACCTCACACCTCCATGGTTCGATTCCCGTCTCGGCCATGTGTGTGTGGAGTTTGTGCATGTTCGGAAACTCGTCTGAACCAGTGTTGTGTTCATCGTTCTCCGAAAAACTCCCTGCCCACTCCTGTAACCCCATGGTTTGGGTTTGTTCATGTTCTTCTCGACTCTCCGACAATGGTCTCTCTTTCTCCCCGGTTTCTCTCTCCGGGTTCTCCGGTTTCCTCCCCCGGTCCAAAAACATGCACGGTAGGTTGATTGGCACCTTGGAAAAAAAAAAAATTGTCCCTAGTGTAATGAATGTGTGTGTGTGTGTGTGTGTGTGTGTCCTGTGATTGGTTGGCATTCCATCCAGGGTGTATCCTGCCTTAATGCCCATAGACACCTGAGATAGACACAGGCTCCCCGTGACCCGAGGGAAGATCGGATAAAGCGCTAGAAGATGAATGAATGAAAGAACGAATGCAATCTTCTTCTACAGAAAACAGACTTTGCAGGTCCTCTGTTGAGGCGAACACTGGCAGGTTTTGTCCGTGGTCTGTTTTTGGTGTATCCGTGAAACCACCTCCACTCAGCAAAGTTCTCTCCCTGCTGACGGTCAGCGCTGAGAATTCAGGAATGCTCCTGACCATTTCGCAACCTGTTGAAGTTACGCGGCAGCAACCAGAGCACAACTTCTGAGATTTCAGGGCTGCCAGCACGCTGTGTAAGAAGACCCCCTGGTGCTTAGTTTGACCCCATGAAGCAGCTTGAGAGGTTTGCTTTGGATCGCCGTGCTGTTTCGTAGCGTCCGCGCCAGTACGATTTTATAATAATAATGACGTAAGAACACTTTCGCAAAGTGGATCACTTTACATAGCTGCAATGCTATTTTACAGCAAACTGACAAAGCTGCCGTAGCCGTCTATCGTTAGCGTAGAAGTGAAAGCCAGATAAGGGCGTGCCCGCAGTCATTGTCATAACACGTCACTTTCCACACGTAGGTTATATTTGTCTCATGACCAACGTAAGCATTGATGCCGATACGAGAACGTCTGTTGGAATATTTATCCAAGTTATTTAGCTGTTTGATTGTTTTGGTGATTTGGATTGTGTCCTTAACGTGCTTTCAAAGGCAACTTTAAGCATCACTATTATAATCTCTCTCTCGCTTCGGTCAAATTTTCGGCGCGTAACTCGTCGTTTATGTCCGATCCTCACCAATCATACCTCATATCGTGCGTCCCGATGGTGTGAGGTGTGCTGTTACTTTTATAAGCAATCGCCCCGCGGAATTCCGAACCCGGGGTCAAAAAGTGGGAATTTTATCCCCTAGAAAATGAATGGGCCTCACAGTTCGGCCTGTGAGCGTCCGACATGCACATTTGGCAAATCCACTCGTAGGGGAATCCGGAGTGGATCACGATCATATACCTCCCGAATCCCACACACGTTCGGAATTTCGGGAAATCCGCGACATTCCGGCCCCATAGAGAATGAACGGGGAAATTTGACGCTCCGCTGTTCGGCCCCTTGTTCGCCCGACATGCACATTTGACATATCCACTCGTAGGTGAGATGGAGTAGGTCGCGAACATATTATGGCCACATGGCGTCATATAACCGCAAACATGAAAAATCTGAGAAACTCGGACATGGGGTCATGTGACATGTCTAAACCCTCGGGAAATCGACAGGAGTTGGATGCTGGATAATTTGATGATGTCATGTGCATCACTGGCCCCCCCCAAAACTGGAGTTTTTGGTGTCTAAAAACTGGTCGGCAAACATCACTCACATTTTCTTCAGGAAACGTCCCCTGTTTAGTTATTATTATTGTTGTTATAATGTACAAGTATATGGACTGATCATTTATACAGTTATACGTGATAATAAATGGACATTTGGTGTGGATTAGTTCCCGAGTCTGGTTCCTCTTCAGCTTTCCTCCTCATTCTATTTTCGGGACTTTTTCTTTGCCACTGGTTTAGTCATACAGAATATGCGCTCATCATATACATTTAGATAACATATTTATCTCCATAAAGACGCTCTGGGACAATTAAAGTGAATTGGATTGAAACTTTCCCTTTTATTTCTATCAGGAATTATTGTTCTATCAATAATTAAGTTCTATCTAATCTATTATTCTATGATGAATTACATTACTTATAGAAATGAATGGCTATATATATATATATATATATATATATATATATAGCACAGTGTTGTGTTGTGTTCAAAATAGTCTATGAAAGAGATAAAAAAAATGGACATGAAGGAAAAATCTCAACACAACCCTGTGCTTTCAAGTGTTACTAGGTGAACTTTCCAGTGGGAACTTGGTTCAGACTCCGTAAACACCCACGGCTAAAAAAAACATTCCACTTCCTCAATCTGTCCTTCGTTTTCAGCACAAACGAGTCCCTCTCTGTATCAATCCTCCGAATGCATTCGGTAGTATTTATAATGAAGTTACTGGTGTGAAGATCCGGCTGGTTATTTTTATTTTTTTTTAAATTCCTAGATACAACATTGTGTAATTCTTTATTAAACAGCAATGTCCTAAAGTTTGTGACCTGATTGCTTTCTCCAATGTTTTTTATTTATTTATTTATTTTTACAATACTGGAATTTTCCGCCACTGGTTTTATAGTGTTTTTTGTCGATATATCATTTTACATGTTAAATATGCACTGGAGGTAAAAAAAAACAAAAACAAACAAAAACAGAAAGAAAAAATGTGAAAGAAAAACTTGAACTGTTTATTCTCCGTCTTTGCCGCGTCGGCGCGCCGCAAAATGTCCTCCAGCCATCTTTCCTTGTCGTTATCAGATCTTTCCCAGCCTCGCAAAACAAGTGCCTCGTCGACCCCAAGTTGTCTTTCCTCAAGAGATCTCCCGAACAAAAAACTCTTCAGAGAGTCAAACTAAACTCGGCCTGTTTGCCTCTTTTTGCGAAATCAAACGAGCAGAAAATGCGAGCAATTACGCCACAGAGCAATCGGTGCGTAATGGAGGAAAACCGCCGTCCATCTGATCATACACTAAGCATTCCTAAAGGACGGGCGTGCAGGATGTAGTTCGCTGTTTTCTCATACAAGTGGGAAATCTTCCATATCTTCACTATCTCCTTATTTTACAAACAAACCTCCAGGACAGAAAAAAAGCAATCGTAGAGATCTAAAGTAATCCCTTAAGGATCGGATCGTTAACTCAGCGACGAAAATAAAGAAACTCGAGTTAACGGATCATATTTCTTGGAATTCAGTTCAGCGATTTTTTTAAATGCTCAAATCATAAATTCAATAAAATTCAGTCAATTGTCATTGTCACAAAGCAACTTTCCATAATACACATAATAACTCACATAATACACATAATAACTCACAGAAATAGCTCATTTCATACCTTAAGATGCTGAAGTTGTAGAACGAGATCATCTAACTTTCGTCTTTTATCCTCGATCTCTGTTTGTCGCTTTCGTTTTTCCTACAGGAAAAAAGAAAGACGCCGTTAGAGGCAACAATTACTCGCAGATATTTCAGCAGATATTTCAGCGAGGTCTATTTGATTCGATATGACATCAGGTGGAGTGTAACCGGAGATAAACACAGATAAAAACATCTTTAATATCAGTTTTGATAAAACCTTAACCTAGATTTGAACCTTAACTGGCATATTATTTATTTGAGAATATATATATATATATATATATATATATATATATATATATATATATATATATATATATATATATCACACACTGTTTTTTTTGTTGTTACATTTTGTACATGAGAAATTATGTATTTTTAAGGGTTACCTGTATATATATATATATATATATATATATATATATATATATATATATATATATATATATATATATATATATATATCATTTCTCACAACAGATGAAAATAATCTTTTAAAACAATGTCTTCTCCCCTTTCCCCCCTCAAAAAAAAAAACCAAAACAATTATTGATTATAATTGACAAGAATATCCACTGAAATATATTCTATCTGATCTATTTTATTTTCTGTAATTATTCCATTCCCAAAAAAATGCTATAAAAATGTCATAAAAATTGATACACGTTCATAATATAATAGGCGACATTGTACTATATCGTAAGATAGACTGAATTGTGGTATATTACACAGTTTTATTCTGTAACACAACATGATATTTGATCGACAGCCTTGATTACAGGCAGAGATCTGTAAAAACACATCACATATCTGGCAACCCGGGTAATTTCCTGTCGTTTTTGAAGAGACTGTAATGTAGACAGATGTTGCCATGTGCACAGTGAGCAGTAACGGACCTACTGATGTCCGTTCATATCTTTTTTTAGTGTATAACATCCATAAATACACAATAACAGCTCATCCATTATCCATTCAGGCTCTATAGATCGAGGATCTCGCGAAGCTCCTCAAGAGTATAATAACCTCCTGGAGTGACTCCACTGTATCCTGCCTTCTCAGACTCATAGGAACGGTTTTTCCCACAGTGGACAGCAAAATTTAGAGATGTGGGGGGGTTTGATGAGAACCTTTGGGTTCGAAATCCAAATATTTCCACTTTTTTTCAAATGGAAAGGTTATAATGTGAAATGTTATAATGTCCCTATGGGAATGTGACTTAAGTCATGAAGTCGAGTAACCAAGCATAAGCAGGAAGTCCGTGTTGGGTCACAGAACCCGGAGGACTCATTCATTAATCCCTTCATTAATACGTGGATCAGGGGTGTGAAACTCTTTATGGGCCAAATCAGCATTATAGTTTCCCTCGAAGGTCCAGGTGTATCTATAATACAGTATATAGTGTTTGATGCGTGACGTCGCCTCATAACACAAAACACACGGCGCTTTTTCTCCTTGAAGCACAAATATGTATTCGCTTTCACATCTTTTTTAGAAATGTCTTCCATCTACATCAATTTTCCAGACATTTGGGCTTAGAAGTCTCTCAATCCTGCCCACGGTATGGGATACGCTGCACTCTAGTGGCGGGACGCCGTCACTTCACAGGTAACTGTCGCATTCATTGTTGGCCGATCTTTCGTGCCTCACAGAACGGCCTGTGAGCGTCCGACATGCACATATAGCCGATGGTGTGAGGTGTGCTGTTACTTTTATAAGGAATCGCCCTGCGGAATTCCGAACCCGGGGCCAAAAAGTGGGAATTTTTTTCCCATAGAAAATGAATGTGGCGGATCTTTTGTGCCTCGCAGTTAGGCCTGTAAGCGTCCGACATGCACATATGGCAAATCATTTACATTTTACATTTACATTTGCGGCATTTGGCAGACGCCCTTATCCAGAGCGACTTACAACTGAGCAATTGAGGGTTAAGGGCCTTGCTCAAGGGCCCACTAGTGGTAGTTTGGTGGTTGTGGGGTTTGAACCTGTGATCTTCTGGTCCAGAGGCCAACACCTTACCACTAAGCCACCACCTCCCCACTAACATCCTAACATCCATAACATCCATAACACATAACACAATCCACTCATAGGGGGTCCGGAGTGGTCCGGAGTTGGAGTAGGTTACGAACATATGACGTCACGTGGATGCAAACGTGAAAAATCTGCGTAACGCAGACAAGGGGTCATGTGACATGTCTAAACGCTCGGCACATCGACGTGAGTCGGACGCTGGATAATATGATGATGTCGCGCGCGTCACTTGCCCCGCCCCTTCCTGAAAAAACTCCCAAAATGGGCGTTTTTGGTGTCTAAAAACTCGTCTCTCCGAACGAGCTAGCATTTCGAAGTCAGCGCTAAATATTAAACGGACCAGGCTCTAAGGGGGTCGCGCCCGGAGCTGCGGTTTGCATCGGCAAGCATCACTTACATTTTTCTTCAGGAAACGTCCCATGTCTAGTTTCTTGTTACATTCCTTCATTTCAATTACTGCGCAAAAGCCCTAAAAAACTCCCCACCCCACAACACAATACTGTGCTTTGTGTAAAAACAACAACCGAACGACACTAATAATCCTTTATAAACACATGATACATGGAGTGTACAGAGGAAGTTGTGGGGGCAGCAATGCTGACTGGTTCAAATGTCCAACAGATGTACGCTTTTCTTTCTGTTTTTTTTTTTTTTCTTTCCACACTAAACATCACACATGATTCACTTCCTGTCCTCAACTTCCAAAAATGGAGCGTGTTGCCCCACATATGTAGGCTATTCTGCTTACCATCTGAACAAACTGCTACGGCACGGCCGACACCGATTCACGGCTGCATTCCAGATCCCGAGCTGCAGTTCGTTCCCCCTCGGGTATTCTCACCAAGGTAAACGAATATGGGATCCAGATGTGACCGAAAAAAAAAAAGGCTACGGGCGCCCCCTTGTTATGATGTCACATGAGGACCTTCATTGCTACTCTGGGTAATTATTTACTTCATGGACTGGTCACATATTCACACACTGGTCTGCAAACAAGCGCTGTTGACTCAAAAAGGAGGAACTAGATCTGGATACAAGTCTGTCCTCGTCCCAGGAGACACATCTGTGCTCTGTTTAATACCCAGGTTATGCACAGTCCGTCTGATGATTACCAGTTTTGCAGCGCGAGTATGTTTTTTTTTGGCGTGCAGATATTAAATGTTCACGGATGCAGGTAGAATTCATTCATTCTCTTTATCCGATCTTCCCTCGGGTCACGGGGAGTCTGTGTCTATCTCAGGTGTCTACGGGCATTAAGGCAGGATACACCCTGGATGGAATGCCAACCCATCACAGGGCACACACACACTGACATTCACACACACATTCATACATTAGGGACAATTTTCCAAGGTGCCAATCAACCTACCGTGCATGTTTTTGGACCGGGGGGAGGAAACCGGAGAACCCGGAGAAAAACCCCCTGAGGCACGGGGAGAACATGCAACAAACTCCACACACACATGGCCGAGACTGGAATCGAACCCTGGACCCTGGCGGTGTGAGGCGAACGTGCGAACCACTAAGCCACCGTGCCCCTTATTATAAACTATTATTTATTAAGATTTCTAGTAGGTTTTTTACCTGGTTGTTTACATTTATAGAAGCCAATAGAAGGCAGCTTTTAAAGAAGGCAGCTTTAATCCAAAGCAACTTACTCATGCATGGGTTTAAGGGCCTCATTTGGGGGCCCCAAATGTCATCTTGGTGTGATTTGACCTCACGACACCTTCCGAACCCAAACCCCTAAGCTATCACCTCCACCTGGTGATGGTGGATTGAGCATCACGATCACACACACACACACACACACACACACACACACAAACACACACTAGACCTTAATAAAGTATATTTCGGGTTAACCCATGCCGTAACGGATCACAGACCTGCCGTGTTTCCAAGCGAAGCCCAACAACAAAACAGCCATTAGTATTCATGACCTGCCCCTCTCGTGGCTTGCCAGTGACCGAGAGGCTATAATTAGCTTAACAAGTTCAACCTTCACCACGTGGCCGGTGAAATTTCACTGTGGAATGGCAGCGGCCTCCACACCCATCCTAACACTGCCGGAGGATCTATTTCTCGCCCGAGATCGGCTTAAAATACAGGCCGAGCCTGGAGCAGCACCATACACCAGCACACGTTCTTTCGTCCTGGACTCTGGTGGTATGTCCAGCATGTCACGTCCTGGCGAGTCCACGCCATCATTAGAGCTGCATGCTTTCCAGACTCGTCTGCAACGAATTAGGTTCAAAAAGGCAGCAGGTAACGTTCACAGTAAAGTCATAAATACCAAACAAAGAGCATTTTGTTTCTGCAACCGGATTGAAAACATCTGCTTCTTTATTTATTTATTTATTTATTTATTTATTTATTTTAGGAATCCAAGAATGTCTTGACGAAGGTTACATAAGATCCGCGCTCCAGACAAACTCAACAAGTACAATAACCTCCTGAACCTGCTTTAAAATAAATGGTATCCTTTCACCACAGCTTTGTGTTGCACCAGGGCGCCTGTGTTTCCTGTAACTCCTGTAACACCCCTACAGGACAGGAGTGTAAGCGTTTTAAAGTTTGCATCGAAGGTTCATTAGTCAAATCCGCCCGGTTACTGACGCATTTATCTGGATTTAATACAGCGCCGTTCGCAATGGGACAACGCAATGGGACAACGTTTTATTTAAAGATATATTGCGTATATTTATTAGGAGTAAGTAGTTACATTTAACGTAATTTAGTTTAAAAAATAAATGTAACAGTAATTCGTTACAGTTACTGAGAAAAAATGTGTAATTAATGACAGTTACTTATGACTTATGACAATGGTAGCGATTACAAATAGGGTTACATCTGAACAATTTCATGTAAAATCAGTGCTTTTTAAAAAACACAGCAGATGTGTTTGCGATATATATATATAATATATATATATATATATATATATATATATATATATATATATATATATATATATAAATATATATATATATAATTTATTTTTCTTTCAAATGGTGTATATAATATATATATCTATATATCTAATTTTAAAATGGGTTATATATATATATATATATATATATATATATATATATATATATATAATATATATATATATAAAAACTACATTTTGAATATACATTTGAAAAATACATTTTGAATATAGTATTTAACAATCTGAATCCTTTTGCATTTCCTAAGTAACCTTCCTAACACTGTATATTTGCATATTAGCACACCAGGATATTGATTAGTTTAACCAGTACAGCGTTAGACACTTTCTGCATTGACACTCCCTTACGTAGGAGTTGAGATTTGTGATGAGTCATTGTTACTGTCGATGCCTCCACAGGCAACTATGCCGACCTTTGTTATGACCGTCCCAACCTCCTTTACTGACAAAGGCAAACAATAGCCAGAAGTAGCCTGAATAATGTATCTTTGTAATTAGCATAAATACACAAACAAATAAAACAAAACTGTGGAACAGATTTTTTCCATATTGGAAGATATTTTGTTATAAATGCCTGGGAAAGGGATATCAGGGATATCAGGGATATCAGGGATACCCGGCGCCGGGATACTGATCGGAAGGTCGGGGGATCAATGTTGCGGTCTTGGGTGCTTAACCCTCTGTGCTCCAGGGGGCGCTGTATCGTGGCTGACTGCGGCTTCCAAACAATTTCACTGAATTTCATTGCTGTAATGTTTATAATGTGCTGTAATGTAATGTGATATAAATAAATAAATACTGTTCTATCAATAATAAAACTAGTCTGTTTTGAAAGATATTTTTACTCTCAATATTATTGATAACATGTAATTAGCGATAATTGTGGATCTCCTTGGCATCTCGTCCTTGTTCTTTTTTATTTTGTTTGTTTGGGCTGATGGTTGAACGACTCATTTTATGACAACGAACGGGGTCTTATTTATTTATTTATTTATTTATGTATTTATTTAGGGGCACGGTGGCTTAGTGGTTAGCACGTTCGCCTCACACCGCCAGGATCCGGGTTCGATTCCCGTCTCGGCCATGTGTGTGTGGAGTTTTGCATGTTTTTCTCCCCGTGCCTCAGGGGGTTTTTCTCCGGGTTCTCCGGTTTCCCCCCGGTCCAAAAACATGCACGGTAGGTTGATTGGCACCTTGGAAAATTGTCCCTAGTGTATGAATGTGTGTGTGAATGTGAGTGTGTGTGCCCTGCGATGGGTTGGCATTCCGTCCAGGGTGTATCCTGCCTTAATGCCCATAGACGCCTGAGATAGGCACAGGCTCCCCGTGACCCGAGAAGATCGGATATAGCGGTAGAAGATGAATGAATGAATGAATGTATTTATTTATTGTTGCTTTGTGCTTCTTTGCAATCCCCTCCACATTCCTGCTACTTTTCTATTTTCTTAGCGTGTGACAATATTTACTTCTGCGTCTAATAAACTTAAATGCTCGCAAATCGGGGATAACTTTAGGAATAAGTAGAGCTGCACGATATTGGCAAAATATGCAATATGCGATATTTGATTTGTATCCGCGATATAAATATCGCATATACTAATATCGTGATATTTTTTTACGATATATCGTGCAGCCCTTGTTCATAAGTAAACATGCACAGACTGCCATGGGATAAAGCCTGATTTCCTTTCTAGCCCAGGATTTACACACTGCTAAATATGGCATTTTACATGCATTACATTTGGTTTAGTCTTAGTCTTTTATTTACATTTTATAATAATTTTTTTGCAACACATTATGACTTTCATTGACCCACTGAGTCATTACATTTTAAAAGGTATATAATACATTCAAATATCACAATTAGAATGTAATAATGCAGCATAATTAATTCATGCATTGTGGTTCATTAACGATGCCCAAAAAAAAAACCAACAACAAAAAACCCTGTATATCCGTCTTTCCTGTAATGCTTGTCTATATTAAGACCGTGTGAATGTTCACAAGTACAAGGTTATTTGGTTATGCAGCCGATTTTTATCTCAGTAATGCTTTGTGGTTCATTAAGTGGCTGTTCGGTGGTTACATTTTAACTATTTCAATCAGCACGTTTATAACAGGGATGTGATTTGAACCGGAGATTTAGTGGCACTATCAGTGTAGACGAAAAAATAAGAGGCCGGGTGAAGGTACCTGGTTTATCGAAACACACACACACACATGCGTGCACTCTGAGGACGAAAATAGCCCAGGAATCACAAATATGCCTTGTTTTTATTTTAGTTTGCCTGTTTTATTTACTCAAATGAAGACGTCTAAATATTGGCTCTCTTTTTTTTTAAATCCCAGCAGGGTTTTAAAGAGGGAAAATTCCGGATCTGGCAACACGATACAAAAATATTCATATTAAGATCTGGCAGTTTTGAACAGCAGGAGGTTGTGTTGTGGAAGTGTGATTCATTCCTTCGGTTGTTTTTCCTCCGAGCATTGAAAAATAAAAAAAAGAAGAGTGTATTACATTTATTCACAAGTACTTTAGATATTTGCTTTTCGCTGGTGTTAGATGCCTGTCGTGTCGACAAACACAAATACTGTATATACCTCTTTACTGTGTTTATCGTATCCTCAGGAAGGATACAAGCCAAAATAAAGGACCTGAGGCTTTTTTCACTACGTGCAAATTACATGCAGAGTTGTGCATTAAGTGTTCAAGTCCGATCACCAGGAGGTGATCATATTATTATTATTATTTATAACGACGTTCAGTAATTCGTAAACGATTTATTTTGGGCTACGAGACCAGATGTTATGAGTTATGAGTCCTACTTATTACCGTTTATTGGTCAGTAACTTTTTTTATGTGGACGTTAACAACATTCCCATGATTCCTAGCAGCAAACTAAATCTAAGCTCCAGGCGTATATGTAAAAAAATACAAAAAAATCAAAAATTTAAAAAAAATCCCATGTGACATGTATTTGTGTGGTAAATCTAGGCGATATTTATAAATCTCGTAACTTTTACACCTAAAATTATTTTGTCGTTTTACGACCTTGGAATCAAAACATCATTTAAAAAAATATATATATGCTTTTTGAAAAGTTCCCTGATATTTGCTACGGAATTGGAATGTTGTTTTGTTTTGCAACATTTGGCCGATACTTTCATCCACCTTTCAAGCAACGGAGTAGCTACAAGGTTAAGGGCCTTACTCAGGGGCCCAGGAGTTGCAGCTTGGTGTGGGTGGGATTTGAGAAATTGTTCGACGCTTGAACTACTTTAACAGATGCATACATGTCAAACATACACATATTAATGTTAATAGTCAACGTATCACCGTGCCTAATGCGCCACCTGGTGGAACGTCAGGCAATTACAGGACAAGGTCAAATGAAATGAAGTGATAATTATGATATGATTTGGTGGGATTAAAGGGCCGAATGTGGCCCACATGCTCTAGTTTGCCCACCTCTATTTTAAGGACCTAAGGAAGGTTGCAGGTTCAAATCCCAACACCATTACCCTGCCACTAGGGGGCCCTTGAGCAAGGCCCTTACGTTTCAACGCCATTAAAATTTCCCATCATTTCATTTTGTAGTCGACATCAACAAAATCAATAAATAGAGTGAATTGATATACTTTGCATATACATTTATTTAAATCATAAATATTAATGGAATGTGACGTCTAATGTCAACGGGCTATTATTATATATATATATATATATATATATATATATATATATATATATAAATCCTGTCTAAATCACACCGCACACTGCAATGCATCAGCCCAGGCGGCAAAGAAATACTTCCGATCAGAAGTAGCCTTTGATTGGATTAAAGCTATCGTTTACATGTTCACGGTGTCGTGTGCAAAACAGATCAGATTCGGCCGAGCCGCACTGCAAAGCCATTTCCATTCAAATATCTTCCACACGGTGACGCCACGGGCTGCAGGAGATTTTCTTCAAGCGTAACACTGCTTATACGATGAGTCCTATGAGTTACATGGAGCTAACCGAACTCCTGAATGAGATTTAAGGTCAGACTGTATAAAGGCTCAAATCTGGCATACAATTTATTCCCATCACAACAAAAATGTTTACTCAAGGCTTGGACTTGCTATCTGCGGCATCTTTTCAAAAAGTCGTAGGGCAGAATCGCACGCTCGGAGAGGAGAGGAGTTCAGAGACGAGCCAACAGGTGGCAGCACAGGGCGGCATGCAGAATCACAGGGAGCACCGATCTTCATTAGCCGACTTCATCACGGAAACCCGACTCCCCAAACCCGAGGACTTCGCTCTCAGATATGAGGCGGCAACAGGTGGCAGCACAGGGCGGCATGCAGAATCACAGGGAGCACCGATCTTCATTAGCCGACTTCATCACGGACACCCGACTCCCCAAACTCAAGGACTTCGCTCTGTGAAATGAGCGCCGGCGATGAATGCATCAAGATCCTAATCGTCTGACTCCCACATATTATAAGACAGGCAGCCGGGCCTGAAACCCCAGCATCTTGGGAATGCCGAGCCCACCTGAATGGCGCTCCAATGCCTCCACCCTTCCTAAATATGCTGAAGCGCAGTCGAGCTGGCCGGCACAGCTGCTGCTAAATTTAGCTTGTTCATGATAGTGGCCCTGCCCTTTCTAGCAAAAACCTCTATGCGGTACAATTCATCTCGCACGATTCCATCCAAGTGCACGAAGTACGTCTCGGATTTCCTGCTGCAGGTGTATAGAACACACCATGGGTTAACGTTCCAGGCCGTACACTTTTCATCCACTAGAGATGGGGCAAACCGTGCCGAACGTTTTCGCCTGGATAGGACTGTCCGTCTCAGGTCTAAAGTTACAGAAATAAAGAATAAAGCACAATAGCGAAAGGAATGGCAGGTCGATGAGTGCACAATAATCAGTTAGCCCGCGCAAAGTGATGTAATGCTCGCTGTTATTCCCCAGGAAGCCCTAAACATCTCGCAAATTATAATCGTTGGCAAAAAATGAAAAAATAAATCGAAGCCCCGGACTAAAATATAGCTTTCGGAGCCGGTCGGCTTCTTCAGAGGCACAGCTGCTTTTGGAACTGCTTGGTAAACTTCAAGCAGCCCACAACCCGTGGTGCTCTCGAGAGCTACGGGAAGATGTAGGAGGCGTAACTATACGCTCGGGAAAAAACGGGGAAAGTGAGAGAAATGTGAGCGCGATCCTTCACCTTCTCCGTGGAAAAAAAATCCATCCAAAAGATGGCCTGAACACAACAAATAGCTTTAGAAAAAAAAAAAAAACAGCGTATACGTCTCACTGTGGTAGAGTTCAAATATGTTTTCAACCTCTATAGGGTGTAGTAAAAGCGTCTTGGCTACGCAGACATGCTAAACCTTCTTGGCTGTTATTGGGAAACCTAATAGCAGACCCTCGCTCATTCTACGAGCACATGGAAAGTTCTTCAGTATTTATGGCTACAACAGTTCATTCAGTGTGATCTGTTTATCTATATTTATATATATTAGGGCGGTCAATCCATTCAAATAGTTCATTACGTTAATCGTACGTTTTCAATGTAGCATAAATGAATGCTTTTCATGTAACTGTAACAGATGTTATAATTATATACATTTCTCACAAAATCTCTCCCTTTATTACAAGTATTGATTATTTCATATTTATTTTACTCTAGAAATGATTCGTTTAATGTTAATTTCAATGTTTATTTGTTTAGTGTTGGTTTGAAGTGTAAAATATGGGACGTGGCTCCTTTAAGAATTGTGTTCCGGTTGCTTTTCCATATAAACTGGTGATACGGTGTTTAGGTTATACGGAAGCGCTTTATTGCGTTCAGTAAAAATGCGCTTTATTGCAGTAATACGGATTTGGGAATGCGATGCGCTTGCGTAAGGTTCCATACGGTAATATACGCTAATATAGTGAGGAGATCGTACCTGTTGTGAATGCGCAGCTAGTAGGTGTAATTGGGGGAAATTGAGTGGATCACTGAAGGTTATTTATTTATTTTTATTCTTTATTTGTTCTTTGTTGTTCGGGTTTCGTTCATTAGTCGACACGACGCAGAGTGAAGGAACAGATCACTCACATAGTAATCATGCACACTATGTTAATCACACGTTAATAACATTAGTGCCGTCAAAGTCGATTATATATATATATATATATATATATATATATATATATATATATATATAAATAAAAGAAAATGTGTTTTGCATTAAAAGCTTAATTTCATAATTTCATAGTTCTATACCACGACTACTAAGCAAGCAGAAAGTTTACCTCAGGAAAATCATTGGCTTTGCTGTTATACGCTTTGGCTCGATATTCGTCTGACTTCACTCAACTTCTTGCCATGCATCATTAAAAAAAGTGTGTGGGTCGTTTTTTTTCCCACTAAGTTGGCAATGCAAATAAACTCGTTTTGTTTGTTTTTGTTTTGTTGTTGTTCTTTATTTCACACAGCTTTTTCTGAGCGATTTCAAGTTCTTTAGATTTAGATGCAATCGGTGACATCATTTTTTTTTTTTGCTTGTTTCTACTAAACGAGGACGTCGCATGCGGTATTGCATGCGTTAATTCCTTCCATCTGCATTCGATCCGTCACCGTTGTATTGTTTTGTCTTTTCTCTCCAGTTTTGAGAGATGACGGTTTTTT
Source organism: Kryptopterus vitreolus (assembly GCA_030449085.1). Classification (NCBI taxonomy): domain Eukaryota; kingdom Metazoa; phylum Chordata; class Actinopteri; order Siluriformes; family Siluridae; genus Kryptopterus; species Kryptopterus vitreolus. Next base: position 1,698,186 of record JACRUU010000009.1, on the reverse strand, counting down.
ATACAGTGACTAACGTAAAAAAAAACGAACAATTT
>JACRUU010000009.1:1673151-1695651 GCA_030449085.1 Kryptopterus vitreolus | reverse complement strand
GTCCCTCATATAAACGCATTTCCTCTCTGCAATAAAAATATATATGAATCTGGTCTTTGTGGATAAACAGAAGTAAAGCAATTATTAGACGTGATGTAAAGTAGTAATTAAAGGCTTTTCCTTTTCTTCCCCCCTTTTTTTTCCTTTTTTGGGAACGATTTTGTGTATTTCCTTCTGCAATAAATAAAGTGATTTATGTATAATTGGACGGATGTGCGTCTGGTGGCATGTTTCTGCTTTACTCGGACTTTAGAGGAAATCTGAACCCTCGCTCAGTGGAAAAGAAGACGCTCAAGTCTTTTATCCGTTAAATCCCGGGTTTCCGTTATTAATTACGCCTTTTAGCGAGAAACACATGCTTTTTATTCCTGTTGTTTTTTTCCGCCTCATTGTTGGGTTTCGCACGTCACAATACACAACGTCAGCTCTTCCTTTTCACATGCGAAAGTACACAACAGTCATATATATATATATATATATATATATGTATATATATATATATATATATATATGTATATATATATATATATATATATATCTATATATACATATATTGAAATCACTCCTTCTTTCAACTTGTTACAATTAAATAAATGAGTGACATCAAACAAACAAACAAACAATAAATAAACAAATAATAAATATATAAAATGAATGAATGAAGTCACTGCTTCTTTCAACTTGTTGGCAATTTTTAAAAAAATAACTAAATACATTTACAATAAAAGCAATGACATAAAAATAATATCAATACAAATAAATAAATGAGTGACATCAACAAAACAAACAAACAAACAAATAATACATATCTCTCTATATATAATAAATGAATGAAATCACTGCTTTCTTTCAACCTGTTAGCAATATTTTTTAAATAAATTAATAAATGAATATATAATAAAAATAATTATATATAAAAACAATAAATACAAACTAAATAAATAAATAAATCAAATAAACAATAAATAATCAAAATCTATATCTAGATATAATAAAGATATATATTATAAGATATATATAATATATATATATATATATATATATAAATCGCTACTTCTTTCAATATTATTTTCAGGCACATTTAAAAATTATAATAAATTAATAAATGAATAAAAAAAAAAAAAAAATATATATATATATATATATATATATACCACACACACACACACACACAAATATAAATCATGTTTGTATTGAAAATAATCTTTTAAAAAATATTTATTTATTTATTTAACTCTCTTTTTTAGCTTTTTGTTTTGTTTTTGTTTTGCATTTTGCCTTCCTTTTCTTTATGATTAAAAAAAAAAGCACTTCATGGTTCCTCTCTTAAATCATTTCTGGTGCCCGACATAAAGCAGCAGAAAGAGTTAAGGGCCTTGCTCAAGGGCCCAATAATAACTAGATCAACCTGGAAATCACTGTATTATCTTTTCCTTTCTTTACAGTTTGGAGGGGGGAAAAAAAAACAGCGAGAATGCGACTCGGATACAAGCGCAGATTTTGAACAGCTTCCCAGCGATCACTGAATTCCATTTTTACTGCTGTAGCTGTGAAGCCGAGGGGAACAGGACGGAGCTCTTTTCCCAACCGGCTCCTTCTCCCTTCATCCACTGTCTCAGCTGTAGGAATATGAAAAGTCCTTATATGGCAACGGCTGAGCTACGCGGGCCTCTGTGTGTGTGTGTGTGTGTGTGTGTGTGTGTTGTGTGGGAAAAGTTAGAAATGCAATGGATGTGATTCCAACACAAACGTACCGCACTACGGCCAGATTGTTTTGTACTGTAGAAAAACTACAGAAGGGCCTTACAGCGGTGCTCGTGCATTATTATTCACAGTTGGGTTCGGATGGGGCTCCTGATGCCGAACGTATTATTTACATTTTGCAGCATTTGCCAGATGCCCTTATCCAGAGCCACTTACAACTGAGAAATTGAGGGTTAAGGGCCTTGCTCAAGGGCCCCACTAGTGGCAGCTTGGTGGTGGTGGTGACGGGGTTTGAACCCATGATCTTCCGGTCCAACACCTTAACCACTGGGCTATACCACCGCCCTGCTAAAGGACAGGTTTAACACACCCCAGATGGGACTCGAACCCACAATCACTGGCTTAGGAGGCCAGTGCCTTATCCATTAGGCCTCTGGGGCTATTATAACATCCTCCGGGCCCCAAAAGCTTACCATGCTAACGGCTCATGGTTGCGTTTGAACAAACATAGCACTCGATGGTTTTGTTACTGGAAAATAATGACCTTTAAACAAATACTGAATCCTTCACTTGGCATGATGTAAACAATGGAATTAAACACTATTTATTTATGATTATTTATTTCTGACTATTTATTTTTTTTTATCTGCCAAGAGACTAAACAATCAGTACCGTGGGAGATCAGAGGTTAAGGCACTGGCTTCTTGAATCGGAAGATCGCAGGTTCAAATCCCACCCAACACCTAGATGCTACTAGTGGGCCCTTGAGTAAGGCCCTTAGCCCTCAAGTTGCTGTGGATAAGGGTGCCTGCTATGTACTACTGATTCGGTAATACAGTTTGATTAACTCATTATTTACGTTTATGTTAAAACGTTTTTTCACCGTATACGCTTAACGCTTACTGGGATTTGAAGTCATGACCCTTCCGATCAAAAAGTCTTAAACACTCCTGTCCCTCTTCCCTATTACCTCATATTAATAATGCCCTCCAGTGTGTGCACCTACATTATCACATTACATCATGGTGGCTAAGTGGTTAAGGTTGTGCGTTCAAATCCCAGCCACGCCGAGCCCCAGGATCCCCGAGGGAGTCCCTTAACCCTAATCACTCTGTATAAGGGGCCTTAAAAGTAATCCGGATCTCCCCGCGTTCCTTAACTCGGTAGGTCGCAAGTTCAAATCCCAGCACTCTGCATTTCTGAACGTATTTAAAAAAATATATATATTTATTTATTTAACTCCACGGTCAGTCTGTACTGAAGCTTATTGTTTTGTTGTTGTTTTTCCTTCCACTAACGTTGCGGTTTAATTCTCACATGAACTCGACAGCGATGTGAAAGTATTTCTTTGCACATCCAAGCGATTCCGAGCGATTCATTTGGAATCTGGGGCCCAGCATTAAGAGTTAAGGGTTAAGAGTCTTGCTCAAGGGCCCGATAATGACTAATGAGGCAAGTTCGCAAGTTCAAATCCCAGCACTCAATACTGCATTTATGTTGCATTCTTACTTTTCACCATCCAAAGGCCAAACTTATCACACATATTATTTATATATCAACTTTTAAATATTCATCATTCATTCATTCATTTTCATTCATTCATTCATTCATTCATTCATTCATCTTCTACCGCTTTATCCGATCTTCCCTCGGGTCACGGGGAGTCTGTGTCTATGTCAGGCGTCTATGGGCATTAAGGCAGGATACACCCTGGATGGAATGCCAACCCATCACAGGACACACACACACACACACACACATTCATACACTAGGGACAATTTTCCAAGGTGCCAATCAACCTACCGTGCATGTTTTTGGACCTGGGAAGGAAACCGGAGAACCCGGAGAAAAACCCCCTGAGGACGGGGGCACGGGGAGAACATGCAAACTCCACTCCACACAACATGGCCGAGACGGGAATCGAACCCGGACCCCTGGCGGTGTGAGGCGAACGTGCTAACCACTAAACCACCGTGCCCCATATACTTTTAATATCAGACAATGATTAATTTTCAGGAAAAAAATAAATCATAGAGAAACAGAAGCTTGATTGCGAGCCGATGGACTGAAGTTGGGAGCGTGTCGGGAGCACTGTAATGTGGCATTAATAATTGAGTGGATGAAGCCATTTGGGTGAAGTGGCCAATAAGGGAGGGTTGCGGCGGGGGGTCTAATGGGAGGGGGGGGGGGGGCACTAATAACGCTGGGATATTATTCTCCTGAGATATCTCTTCCAGCCAATGTTCAACACCATTATATTTATGAAAGTGCCAAGAAGTACTCAAAGAGATATTTTTCCCCTTCTCAGCCATAATAGAAATACTCAAATTCCATACTAGTTGTAATAGAATTCCCTGTCTTCGCGAACGGTGGATGAAAAAAAAAAAAAAGAAAAAAAAGAAAAGAAAAGAAATCAGGTCTGTCTGGATGGTGGGTAATAAATCGCACTGGCGAGTGCAGGAAATTCCTGCTCATTCACGTAACAACTGGAAAACATGCAGCTCCTGCACGGAGCCTAAATCATCCCGCAGGCCAGCGGTTGTTGTAACCGTGTAACATATATTCCGGGATTGCGCCCGAAACTCCCAGCGCTGCATCGGAACATGAACGCTTTAAAGAGCACAATCGGATATATTTCCCCTGATAATGCTCGCCTTTATTTGTATTTATGGAAAACGTTTTCTTTCAGGTATTATTCGTGGCACACATATTTCCATGTGAAGTCATGTGCCAAGAAAAGCCCTTCGTTCTCAGGCCTGCGTTCTGATTGGCCCGCTTGATCTTCATGCTCACAGCCCACATCACTAACCGCCCACCCCCCCCCCCCCCATCCATTCCCCAACCCCCCCCCAACCACACCGTCATCGAGATACAAAAGCAACTTTGTTCCTCTGGCACAGTGACTTCATCCCACGAGCCAGCGAGGCAGAGTAATGCCTTCCAGATGTGCAGAATCTGGGAATCGGAGACCAAATAAACACACGCTGAATGGCCCTTACACTCATCTGGAGCAAAACACACTACTAGCGAGTCCCTGCCAATGTTTTCAAGCTCTGTTTCAAACAGTGGCGACTTCACGGCCTCGCTGTCAACGTGTCATTTTTTAACGCCCGACGCGGCTTCCTGTTACGCGCCGCACGGAAACGCGAATGTAACGCGCGTAATAACGCCTTCCATGTTACAGACCTGTTACAGAAATATGCACACACTATTGTAACGTATCCATAAACAAATAAACAAATATCAAATGTGTTTATAAGAGATTATCTCAACATTTAAACATGTAAAGAAGTCGTTAACGAGTTCCAACTTTTTTTCCTAATCCAGTAATTAAGTTAAGGCTGCTAATTAGAAGGTCATGGGTTCAAGACCGAGGATTACCACCTGTTGGGGCCCCTGAGCCAGACCCTTAATCCCCTTCATGCTCTACAGGGGGCAGTATCATGTCTGACCCTGTGCACTTCGAAAAACATCGCTGTGGTATGCAACGAGAGAATTTCATTGTTCGGAAATGAATCAAGTCGTTTCCAAAAGTTCGTTCGTAGTATAAATTTGTTCGTAAGTTGTTCGCTATCGCTAACTATGTAAAAATGGGTGTTTACTGCGTTCCTGAATGCTGCACTTAAGAAAACAATAACACATTTAAAAGTAATAAACAGTATAATATAGTATTATGTAAACCTGGATATTACACTCGTTCGCTACGCTCTGCGTTCGTTAAGCTACGTTACTCGCTAACAGTGTGTGGTTTTTTTTTTTATCCGAATCCGATATTTCGGATTCCGGACAAGTTTTATTCGTACCGGGAAAAAGTTCCTAAAGTGTTTGTTCGTAGGGTGTTCGTAGGGTTTGTTCGATTCAAATATTTAATCGTGAATAATCGCACAAGTTAACTCACGATTAATCGCACATCAAATGCGCCTTTTCAATGTAGCATAAATTTATACTTTTCACGTTAGTTAATACTGTAACTAACTGTACCAGATGTTATAATTATATACATTTCACTCAAAAGCTCTCCCTTTAATACAATTAATGATTATTTAGTATTTCTTTTATTTCGTTAATTAATGAATTTCTTGTTAATTTCAATGTTATTTGTTTAGTGTTGGTTTTGAAGTGTAAAATATGGGACGTGGCTCCTTTAAGAATTGTGTTCCGGTTGCTTTTCCATATAAACTGGTGATACGGTGTTTAGGTTATACGGAAGCGCTTTATTGCGTTCAGTAAAAATGCGCTTTATTGCGTAATACGGATTTGGGAATGCGATGCGCTTGCGTAAGGTTCCATACGGTAATATACGCTAATATAGTGAGGAGATCGTACCTGTTGTGAATGCGCAGCTAGGGGGCGTAATTGGGGGGGAATTTAGGAAGCGTGAGTGGATGCACTGAACCTTTATTTATACTTAATAACATTAGTGGCGTTAAATTTGCTTTAACGCATTATGAATTATATATATTATATATATATATATATATATATATATATATATATATATATATATTAGTGATCATTTCTTTATTCTGTAGATATATCCGAGAGAGAGAGAGAGAGAGAAAGTTCCGGGCACGACCCGGGAAACACAGGTCTTTTTCTCGCTCCTTGTGTTTATGTTTGAATTTGTTCTGGACCTTGTCAGGACTTTTGGCATCGTCGCATCTCTCTGTACTTAATATAAACGCAAGCTGCCTGCTACCTGGAACATTACTTCTCTTTCCTTAAGCGAAAGTGACTGATCCCTCAGCAGTAGAGACGCAGACTCGTTTCCTCATTTTGGATCTTTTAATGCATCAATGCATTTAATGCATTTAATACACCGCATGTGTATACAACATTTAAAAAAAAATGTCTCATAGCATGAAACACTTGAGTGAATTAATCCCGTTATTTGTAACGATTTCGTAATAACGTTCTTTAATAAATTCACTATAAAAAGACGAAGTGTAGCACCAGGAGGTAACTGTAGTAGCACTTACAACTTCACCAGGCCTGCTATTAAATGCATTCACTCCAACACGATTCACATTAACTCATAAAACATATCCTGCCGTAGCCTTAAGACGTTTTTACTGAACAGCTTTTACGTGTTAAAAAAAGGCCCTTTAGCATTAGCGCAACAGATTTTTGTGCCGAGAGAGCTAAAGAAGTTTGCCAGCTGTTTTTGCACGGGAAGCCATAAATTACCACGACGAGCTCCGAGTAAGGCCGCTCGGATACCTCCTGGCCCTCGTAATCTCCGCCGGGTTGCTCTCGGCACCTGTTGGACGGCAGCTGTGTTGGAGTGACAGACTGGATAAAGAGATTCAGGGTCACATGACTACTCAGGAAATACGATGCCTGTAAAATGTGTGTTTTGAGTGGAAATACCTCGACTTGTGTGTGTGTGTGTGTGTGTGTGTGTGTGTGTTGTTTTTTTTTTTTTGCTGAGTTAGTATTCTTACGCAGGATCCATGCAGTAACAAACCAAAGTCTCGTCATTTATAAAGAATTTTTCTTTGCATTAAATTTTTGCACTTTCAATAAATATTTGCATTATTTCCATAAACTAATATAAATTTTAGAATATTTGTTTGTCCTTTGCTTTAAGTAATCGATGGGGAATGTACGTGTTTGCGGAGAACATAAAGTTAACATGAGGATCGGACAAAAATGTAAAATTAGTGATCCCTTCCTTGCCAGGTTCAGAAGCGAACAAATGACTCTTATGAACTGATTCGTTTTCAGTGAACACATTCGAATCGAATTTGAATGATTCGACTCTTTTTGCAAATCTAAGTTTTTTGTATACATTTGCCTGTCAGTATTTTATATATGATTATAGATCGTTTCGATGATACGATACTTTTAATTATTAACCATTATTATTTGATTATTAAATTGTTATTATGTGATTTGACTTAAACAAACCAGACCTTGATACATCAAACTGGCTATACGTTTATGTAGAAAAATAAAGAAAAAAATTTAATCAGTTACATGATGCTGTTACATGTAACTAGTGACTCCCCAACACTGAATATATATATATATATATATATATATATATATATATATATATATATATAAATTCATTCATTCATCTTTTCATCTTCTACCGCTTTATCCGATCTTCGCTCGGGTCGCGGGGAGTCTGTGTCTATCTCAGGCGTCTATGGGCATTAAGGCAGGATACACCCTGGATGGAATGCCAACCAATCCATCGACACAGCAGGCACACACACACACACACACACACACACTCACACACACACATTCATACACTAAGGACAATTTTCCAAGGTGCCAATCAACCTACCGTGCATGTTTTTGGACCGGGACGAAACCGGAGAACCCGGAGAAAAACCCCCTGAGGCACTGGGAGAACATGCACAAACTCCACACACACACATGGCCGAGACGGGAATCGAACCCGGACCCTGGAGGTGTGAGGCGAACGTGCTAACCACTAAGCCACCGTGCCCCCATATATAGTCAAATAGACTATTTATTTTTTTTAATAGACTATATATATATATATATATATATATATATATATATATATATATATATATATATATATATATATATATATATAAATCATTCCTCATCATCATTCCTTGTATTTACAAGAAGCGTCCTCGCTGCAATCTTTCTAAATTCTCATATCACCCCAAAACTGAAAACAGAACAGTTACTAAGGTATAAAAGTATTTCTGTGCCACTATAATAGTCCTCAAAGGCGCTTTACAATGTCTGGAAGCAAAGAGAAGTCATAATCTATAGGACAGACGACAAACCGTATGTATAAAGAGAATATTCCGAAATGATATCGATCTTCCCGAGTGGAAAATGCGAATATGCTGCCTGGGTATGTTTCAGTGAAGCTGCACACATCGATCTGTCTGTACTCTACAGCAGTGTAAACCTGTGTAACGTGCTGCATCGCGCCGGTATTCGTTACACCTCGAAACACTCCTGTTAAGTGGATCTCGATGTTCTTCGATTGAGCGAGCACGTGCCGATCTCCTGGAAGCAGACAACGCCCCGGTACATCCTCCTCATTCCTGGGTGTTAAGGGGTATCAGACGCTCTTCGCAGCAATGCAACTCCAGATTCATGTTCACATTTGGAACACACTGATACAGATGAGCAAATACAAGGAAGCCAGCGAAACAGACAGCACATCACATCACATCACCACCCTCCCGTTGCCCCGGCTGCTGTTGCTATGGCAACCCCCGGCCATCATGTCCAACCCTCTAGAGGAAGGAAACGGGGGAGAAGGAAAAAAAAAATGGAAATACTCACTCAGAAAGCCGGGGCTTTCCTTCTCAGGGGTGTGTCCGTTATGGCTGCCTCGTCCCTCACTTGCCTCGTCTTTGGAAGAAGGAGAGACAGCGTGTCCTTCGCGAGGAATCAGTCAGGCTCCGGGTGGCGGCGAGCTGGTGAGCATCTCCTGCAGTCAGCGAGATAGAGAGAGAAAGAGAGAGTGGGAGAGAGAAGAGAGAGAGAGAGAGAGGGAAAGTGGAGTAAAGGAGGGAGGGGTCTGGGTTTAATACTAAAGACAATAAAATCTAATTTATATATCCGTATATCCTTGGTGTGGAATTGAGTTATAGTCATCGATGCAGCAAGATGCGTTCAAAGCATCCTGCATGAACACACCAGGATGGAGAGATGTTTCAAATGGCTTTCACAGGAAACACTTGGACCGGTGTTACATCCGTAACATCACGTCACAGCTTTTTGCCTTTCACGCGTTTCAGAGGATAGAGAGATGTACCAGCACCAGGTGGATCCCACGTCACATTCACGACTGCCATGAGATTAATCGCACATCAATGTACCATAAATGAACACTTTTCATGTTTGTAATGCTGTAAATAACTGTACCAGATGTTATAATTATATACATTTCTCTCAAAACCGCTCCCTTTAATACAATTATTGATTATTTAATATTTATTTTACCTCGGAAATTATTCTTTTAATAGTAATTTCTTGTTAGTGTTGGTTTGAAGTGTAAAATATGGGACGTGGCTCCTTTAAGAATTGTGTTCCGGTTGCTTTTCCATATAAACTGGTGATACGGTGTTTAGGTTATATGGAAGCGCTTTATTGCGTTCAGTAAAAATGCGCTTTATTGCAGTAATACGGATTTGGGAATGCGATGCGCTTGCGTAAGGTTCCGTACGGTAATATACGCTAATATAGTGAGGAGATCGTACCTGTTGTGAATGCGCAGCTAGGGGGCGTCATTGGGGGGAATTTAGGAAGCGTGAGTGGATGCACTGAACGTTTATTTATTTATTTGTTGTTCGGGTTTTGTTTATTCGCCGACACGACGCAGAGTGAAGGAGCAGATCACTCACATAGTAATGCACACTGCGTTATAACACCTGAATAACATTGACAGCACTACTTTAAGATGGCAAACCTTTGAGGATCAGGGCATCTCTAAAATTGCAGCATGGTGAGGTGTGTCTCAGTCTCCAGTGATCCAAGGAAGGAAAAAAAAAGAAGAAAAAAAAGACTCTTCTCACATCTTGTCTTGTTTGTATTTGTTTAAAGAAAATAACACTTCCTGACTTTATATTTAGCTGCTTTTAGAGGACAAACCCAAGGTCACATTTAGTATTGAAAGGCTGCAGGCATTCCCGCATGTCAGTCTCTTACACGTCAGAGATTATGAGGGCCGTTTAGGAGGAAGTTATCATCCTGTGTGGAATGCAAGAGAAGGATTTTCTAAGTGCCTGCTCTTTCTTAATCTTCTGCTAAGTGTTGCGTGAGTCAAACATAATCACCCGTTTAGTTTATAAAGGGACGTGTCGAGTGTAATGTGCATGGGGACGTCGATACAATATAGGAGCTGTAAAATAAAAACAAAGGAAAGGGTGTGGAATAATAATAATAATAATAATAATAATAATAATAATAATAATAATAATAATAATAATAATAATAATTCAATTCTTTCTTGAATTCGTAGCATGGTTTTATGCAAAACCAAACTATCTATCTATCTATCTATTTATTTATTTATTTATTTATTTATTTATTTATTTATTTACATGCAATCAAAGGGGCACGGTGGTTGTAGTGGTTAGCACGTTCGCCTCACACCGCCAGGATCCGGGTTCGATTCCCGTCTCGGCCATGTGTGTGTGGAGTTTGTGCATGTTCTCCCCGTGCCTCAGGGGTTTTTTTCTCCGGGTTCTCCGGTTCCTCCCCCGGTCCAAAAACATGCATGGTAGGTTGATTGGCACCTTGGAAAATTGTCCCTAGTGTATGAATGTGTGTGTGAATGTGTGTGTGTGTGTGTGTGTGTGTCCTGCGATGGGTTGGCATTCCATCCAGGGTGTATCCTGCCTTAATGCCCATAGATGCCTGAGATAGACACAGACTCCCCGTGACCTGATGGAAGATCGGATAAAGATCGGGTACGGATAGAAGATGAATGAATGAATGAATGAATGAACATGCAATCAAAATAAATGAATATAGAAGCATCGATTTCTTTTCATATTTTTTTCAGTTCACATGTAAATATCTAAATTTATAAATTAATTAAATTTGTTGTGTGTGAAAAAAGCAAAAAAAAAAAAAAAGAGCTTTGAAATTATTCTATTATTATTATTATTATTATTATTATAGTATTATTAATATAATAATAATATATTATTAGTAGGATTATTATTATTATTATTATTATTATATTATTATTATTATTATTATTACTACTACTACTACTACTACTACTACTAACTAATAATAATTATTAATTGTTATTACCAGATGTTATTATACCAGATTGTTATTATTGTTATTGTTATTATTATTATTATTATTATTATTATTATAGGTTTATTATGTTTACCCTTTATTTATTAACCTAATTTACCATAAAAAAATCATGCAAGGTCTTTTTTTTTTACGTTTACATCCAAGCATGGAATTAATAAAATATCCCATCATTTCTTTTTTCTCACCATCGAAAGGAAAATGTAGTGTAGCGACACTTGGCTTGTGTAATTTGATCTGAATCGATGTCATATAATCGGAAGTTTTAGTAAAAGGAATGCTGTGTGATTAATGTTGCACCTGAAAGAGAGACAGATAGAGAGAGTAGAGAGAGACGCATGCCTGAGATAAGCGAAACGCTGCGCGGGCCAAACAAAGCGCACGCTGAAGGAGCTCTGCTCAGACGTCCTGCTGATAAGCTGATGTCCATGAAATCCGAGAGTGCTACATGACCTTCTGCAGGCACCTACAGGTTCTACATTCCTACACACACATACACAAAACACACACACACACACACACACACACACACACACACACACAAACACACACACACACACACACACTATCTATAAGAGGCATGTCAGAAGCAGCATTTATAACACACACACACATACATACACCATACATAGATACATACATACACACACACACGCACACACACACTACTAGAGACATGTCAGAAGCAGCATTTATAACACACACATACATAGACCATACATACATACATACACATACACACACACACACACACACACACACACACACACACACACACACACACACACACACACACACAGACATACATACACTAACTAGATGCATGTCAGAACCAGCATTTATAACACACACATACATACACCATACATACATACATACACACACACACACACACACACACACACTACCAGAGGCATGTCAAAAGAAGCATTTATAACACACACATACATACACCAAACACATACATACATACACACACACACACACACACACACACACACACACACACACACAAACACACAGACACACACACACTACCAGAGGCATGTCAAAAGAAGCATTTATAACACACACATAGATACACCAAACATACATATATATACACACACACACACACACACACACACACACACACACACACACACACATACANTACACTACTAGATGTATGTCAGAAGCAGCATTTATAACACACACAACACACATACACACACACACACACACACACACACACACACACTACCAGAGGCATGTCAAAAGCAGCATTTATAACACACACACACACACACACATACACACATACACACACTATCTATAAGAGGCATGACAGAAGCAGCATTTATGACACACACATACATACACCATACATATACACACACGCACACAAACCACACACGGACTTATGGATACACACAGACACATACACACGAACACACACACACAGTACCAGAGGCATGTCAGAATCAGCAGTTATAACAAGCACGCACACACAGACACACACACACACACACACACACACACACACGTATATACATACAGCCTTATTTATTCATTCAAATATTCATTTATTCATTTATAAGTTACAGAGTGTGCAGTAAAAAAGGGGCAAGTTGTGTAGCGGTGTTGTGTTGTGTTGTGTTGTGTAACAAGGTCGTGCACCGAGCTGAACAAATATAACCATCTAATACAGTGTTAGCATTGTTTTCTTCCCCGTGGGAATTCCTCCCTATGATGGAAGGACGCTTTTCTCTCGTTTTAGTCCTCAGTGAACATTGTGGCTCTCAGATCATCTCACACATGTTCATGGTCACTCGAGGTTCGGCGAAATCCAGAATCCAGAGTGAGATATGGAATATTAATGTGATCCGCCAAACTGCCTTTTTTCTGGTAACAGTGGAAGAAACAAATATACAAAATTAACATCTGCATTAGCAGCTTCTTTATAAAGTAAACATTTTCCCCACTTAACCTGTACTGCTTTCACAGAGACGCACTGTTCCTTACCTGAAGCATATCAGCGCCATCTGGTGGACACATGTGATTATTACTATTGCACTGGAATATAATATTCATTCATGAATCTTCTACCGCTTTATCCGATCTTCCCTCGGGTCACGGGGAGCCTGTGCCTATCTCAGGCGTCTATGGGCATTAAGGCAGGATACACCCTGGATGGAATGCCAACCCATACACAACACACACACACACACACACACACACACACACACACACACACACACACACATTCATACACTAGGGACAATTTTCCAAGGTGCCAATCAACCTACCGTGCATGTTTTTGGACCGAGGAGGAAACCGGAGAACCCGGAGAAAAACCCCCTGAAGCACGGGGAGAACATGCACAAACTCCACACACACATGGCCGAGATGGGAATCGAACCCGGACCCTGGCGGTGTGAGGCGAACGTGCTAACCACTAAGCCACCATGCCCCGGAATATAATATTAATAATATGTAATATGTAATAATATATAATAATGTCCAATGTGAACATATTGTCTTCTCTTCTGTTATTAGTGTTGGCAAAGCTTTTCTTTTTTTTATTATATTATATATATATATATATATATATATATATATATATATATATATATATATATATATATATATATTGTTAATGATTTTTTTGTGGTGGTTTGGGGTCCAGTTTAAAAGCTTTTTGTGCACATCTAAAAATATTTTTATATAAAAGATTTTATTTGAAAAAAATATGTAATATGAACACTAGGGTGCGCCATTTCATCCACTCGGTCCTTCATGTCATTTTCTTGGCATTGACATAAAAATATTTCCCCTCTAGTTTTTAATCAGACAGCATATGGAAACATGGCTCTGTATTGTATAAAATTATACATGCGACATATTTTTAATATTTTTAAATATTTAACAAACAAAATTTTTTTAAATATTTTTAATATTTTTTCTACTAACTTAATATAAACAAAAAAATGCAAACTATTTGCAAACTAATTACAATATGTCCCGCAGCATCGCATGATTTTTACACTCATGTTATTGCAAATAATAATAATATAATAAAAATAATAATAATAATAATAATAATAATACAATAATAATAATAATTGGGAGGGGGTAGCTCAGTGGTCTAAGTGGCCAAGCTGCCGCTCTTGGGTCTTTGAACAAGACCCTTAACCCTCTGTGCTCCAGGGGGCGCTGTATCATGTTTCTGACCCTGCGCTCTGACCCCAGCTACCAACATCAAGCTGGGATATGCGAAGAAATAATTTCACTGTGCTGTAATGTATATGTGACCAATAAAGGATTATTATTATTATTATTATTATTATTATTATTATTATTATTATATTAAATCAATAATTCTTACTAAGGCCACCAAAACAATGTCATGACAGCTCTGAGAATTAGGTGCATTTTGGCTGGTAGACGATATGAAGCTCTTATTTTCAGGAAAAACAATAAACAATAGAATAATTTAGGGGAATAATCATAATGCGGTTTAATAATTCTATGTATTCTATGAAAATCTATCAATGTTCAACAATATCATCAGCAAAACAACAACAACAACAACAACAAAAAAGCCGCCTTTGGATGTGTAAAGTTGTGTAATTACAAAATGCGACGTTTCAGTTTTATATTCGTAAAAGGACACACACACTGCACACACATTCACACGACAGACATTCATAGGGACATATTTTCCAATATCAATACCTTTGCATGTTCTTTCAGGGGGGGGGAAACGGAGAACCCGGAGAAATACGGGGGAAACACGGGGAGAACATGCACAAAACTCAAACACATGAAACGGGAATTCAAAGACCAACCTGCCAAGAAGCCCTTGACAAGGCCTCTAACCATCAATTGCTCAGTTGTAAGTCGCTCTGGATAAGGGCGTCTGCCAAATGCCATTAAATGTAAATGTAAATGTAAATGTAAATGTATATGTACACAACGCCTCCCGAAAACCAGTGCGACTGCGTTTTTGATATTTCAAAAAGTACGTTTTCCTCGAAACGAAACATTTATTTGCATGCAGCACTTTGTTCAAACCCGGCCAACATAATCATGCTATAAACACATGAAGTGCTCTTAAGAGTGTTTATGCCAGAAATGCCCACACACAAAAGCTGTGAACCATTTCATTCATTCATTCATTCATCTTCTACCGCTTTATCCGATCTTCCCTCGGGTCGGGTTCTGTGTCTATCTCAGGCGTCTATGGGCATTAAGGCAGGATACACCCATGGATGGAATGCCAACCCATTGCAGGACACACACACACACACCACACACACACACACACACATTCATACACTAGGGACAATTTTCCTGGTGCCATACTAACTGGAAGCTACTGTGCATGTTTTTGGACCGGGAGGGGGGGGAGGAAACCAGAGGAGAACCCTTAAAGGAACCTGTGCGGAGAACATGACTAGAAATGCGTGTGTGAAGAAAGTGCCCAAATGCAAAAGACTGGAAAAAGGAAAATACACATGAGATGAAAAGAGAATGCATTATTAAGTGGGGAAACAAGGGGAGAAACAAGAATGCACAAAACTCTGAAGCCACACACCCACACTTCCGTATAAGGCCGAAACTGAACCACCATGGAATCGAAACTAACAGCTAACACTTTGAATATATTCTATTGTGCAGTGAAGCATCCTTATTTTTACACAGTGAAGTTAACTTACACTGAAGGACATTCTTTAGAGGACTTCTAATAATTAACAGATTCATTCATCTGATCTACATCTTTGCATATTTATCCGATCTTCCCTCGGGTGTGCCTATCTCAGGCGTCTATGGGCATTAAGGCAGGATACACCCTGGATAGAATGCCAACCCATTACAGGACACACACACACACACACACACACACACACACACACACACACACACTCACATTCACACACACATTCATACACTAGGGACAATTTTCCAAGGTGCCAATCAACATACCGTGCATGTTTTTGGACCGGGGGTGAAACCGGAGAACCCGGAGAAAAACCCCCTGAGGCACGGGGAGAACATGCAAACTCCACACACACATGGCCGAGACGGGAATCGTGCTAACCAGTAAGCCACCGTGCCCCTTCTTTTAATATGAATTTCTTGTTCATTTCAATGTTATTTTCTTTAGTGTTTGTTTTAAGTGTAAAATATGGGACGTGGTTCCTTTAAGAATTATGCTTTTCCGATATAAACTGGTGCTTTTCGATATAAACTGGTGCTTTTTGTTTTTTTTCGATATAAACTGATGTTTAGGTTATACGGATCATTGAATTCAACTAAACATTTCGGTATATATATATATATATATATATATATTATATATATAATATATATATTATATATATATCTGTGTGTGTGTGTGTGTGTGTGTGTGTGTGTGTGTGTGTGTGTGTGTGTGTGTGTTTTAGCATTGTACATTAACAGACATACAAACATATGAGGAACATGTCTGGGATTAACAACCCAGAAGCTGTTTTATACTTTAGATTATCCACAATAGCTCCACTGATAGCAGACTCATGCCATTCTCTCATCGGATTCACTAGATCTAGGTCACATGTGCGCCTTGTCCAGAGTGTATTCATTTCTTGCTTAATTTAACTGCTTTGTTGACTTGTTTAAAAAGCGTCACATGGGAACAGCCTGGGATTGGTGAAGTTTGCATGTGAATAAATAAACCCAGACCTGAACGCAGATGGTTGGGTGAAAATGATCCAGGTTTGGTCACAAGCTGAGAAATATTAGTCACCAAAATCAGTCTGTCTCATCCACACCACGTGAGGGTCACATGCAAAGTGATTCCATAATAACAGTGAGATCTCTGCATTGTTGCATGAATTTATTTACTGTTTTTAATTGATTTATTTATTGTTGTTGTTTTTTTTCGCTTTCAAGCAGATATCATAATTGCACTTGATATCCGGTACATATAGAAATAAGCATCAACTGTTATTGGAGGAATATATACATTAAATTGTTTGTGTTTAGGGCTGGAAGCAGTTAGAAGCGTCTATAAGGGGTTAATGCACTTTACCGCAATTAGGTCATTAACACAAACCACCAGAAGAGGGCAGCATTTCTATGGCTCTTTCGAATAATGCCCGTGAGTTAAAGGGAGGCTCGGAGGCATTGCAGTCCTGCTGGTCAGGCATTTGGAAAAGGAGTCTTAAAGCGATTTCATTGCATGGATTATTCACATGCACACAAACGAGCGATCTTCACTCCTAACCGAAAGCTTCATAATGCTTTATATCCTCAAGACGCAACGTTATAACTCAAAGATCAATCGGTTGTGTATTGTGTATAAATATGACGCTGTTTTTCTCAATCATAATATGAAATATGGGACAATCGAACCATAGAGCTAACAGCCATAAAAACAAGGAGGGACATGCATGTGTGTGAGAGAGAGTGTGTGTGTGTGTGTGTGTGTGTGTGTGTGTGTGTGTGTGTGTGTGTGTGTTGAGTGTGTGTGTGTGTGTGTTCTGCCAGTGTGTGACTGCCAGTGTGTGACGCATCTCTTCAGGCCAACTGTCACATTTGTTTCTTTCCAAATACATGTGAATGCACAGCTGAAGCTTCCACTCCAGCAGGCTGGGCCACAGTCTCCTCCTCCTCCTCTCCTCCTCCTCCTTCAGCCATGCACCCACACACACACTCCTCCTCCTCCTCCTCCACCTGCACCTTCTTCACAGTGCCATGCACACACACACACACACACACACACACACACAAACATGTTGGTGATTCAGCAACAGAGGCTATGACTTCTGTTAGATCATTTAAAGTTCAATTATTCAGTATCAACGTCTTATTCTATTCTATTTGATATATAATATTATATTAAATTCTTTGATATATATATATATAATTATTTGTTACTATTTATAATGATCACATCCCTACGAGTGACTCATACGTCAGTCATTATTGAGCAGAAATCCTATTAAAGCTGGCCTGCGTAATATGTGTCATTCAACTACCAGGCTTTATAAGCACTTATAAGTGCTGCATCGTGAAGTGGCCGTGAAGCGTTCGCATCGAAATGGGCAGGAAAAAAAAAACATGCCGCGCTCTGCCCACTCTCTTTTTCATCTCATCATTAATTATTGAAATAATTTGACAATTGTATGGAGGAATGGTATTTTTTTATGTTCAAATTTATATTTAAATATTTGCATTTCAATTAAAGAAATAGTTATTATCCTTAATAGTGTCACGGTATGTAATTATAAATGTTATTGCATGTTTATTCGTGATAACTTATTGTTTTTTATGATTATTTGTATTCGCAGTAAACAGCAGGATTTATTTAATTTGGTGTATATAATAATTTCCTCTATTAATATAGTGTTCAGGGCACGGTGGCGTGGTGGTTAACACGTTCGCCTCACACCGCCAGGGTCCGGGTTTTTCGATTCCCGTCTCGGCCATGTGTGTGTGGAGTTTGCATGTTCTCCCCGTGCCTCTCTCCCCGTGCCTCAGGGGGTTTTTCTCCGGGTTCTTTTCTCCGGTTTCCTCCCCCGGATCCAAAAACATGCACTGTAGGTTGATTGGCACCTTGGAAAATTGTCCCTAGTGTATGAATGTGTGTGTGTGTGTGTGTGTGTGTGTGTGTGTGCCCTGCGATGGCTTGGCATTCCATCAAGGGTGTATCCTACCTTAATGCCCATAGACGCCTGAGATAGGCACAGGCTCCCCGTGACCCGAGGGAAGATCGGATAAAGCGGTAGAAAATGAATGAATGAATGAATGAATATAGTGTTCAGGGCATGGTGGCTTAGTGGTTAGCACGTTCGCCTCACACCGCCAGGGTCCGGGTTCGATTCCCGTCTCGGCCATGTGTGTGGAGTTTGTGCATGTTCTCCCCGTGCCTCAGGGGGTTTTTCTCTGGGTTCTCCGGTTTCCTCCCCCGGTCCAAAAACATGCACGGTAGGTTGATTGGCACCTTGGAAAATTGTCCCTAGTGTGTGAATGTGTGTGTGTGTGTGTGTGTGTGTGTGTGTGCCCTGTGATGGGTTGGCATTCCATCCAGGGTGTATCCTGCCTTAATGCCCATAGACGCCTGAGATAGGCACAGACTCCCCGTGACCCGAGGGAAGATCGGATAAAGCGGTAGAAGATGAATGAATGAATGAATATAGTGTTCATACATTGTAAGCCAGTGCGTACAAACAAATCGGTCATTAATAAAAAAGTTGTTTCCCATTTTTGCGTGGCGATGGAGGACAGGTGCGGGTTCGAATCCCTCAGCCATCAACTGCTTAGTTTTGTAAATGAGATAACTGTAATCTGCCAAATGCTATAAATGTAAGAAGACTTGTCATTGTAGTACAGAGCTCCGGGGAAGCTGTAGATTGGGCTTTAAGCACTTATTCCTTAATTCTTTTTCTCTCTTTCGCTCGTCGGCATGATGAAATATGCATGAGCATATGGCTTAATAATTCATGCTATTTAAATTGCTCGCTCTTTTGAACTCGTATCGTTTTCCGTTTAATCGTTTTAACATCTTCATCTTTACATCATTAGTGCTCAACGTCTCGCTGTTTAGTGAGGAAGATTATCTACGTTTATACACTGATACACTGTACAAGGGTTTGGGTTATGAATTGCATCCACATCTGTCAGTCCGTCATTTTGATTTGATAGGCTGGTCATGTGACACTTGAAGGCACATTAAGTGTACAGTCTATAATACTCTATCAATAATATCAAATAAATATCAAATAAATACAATATCAAATAAAATGTATAGCAACATAATTATATAGGGGGCACGGTGGTTTAGTGGTTAGCACGTTCGCCTCACATCGCCAGAGTCCGGGTTTACATGTTCTCGGGTTTTTCTCCAGGTTCTCCGGTTTCTCCGGTTTCCTCCCCCGGTCCAAAAACATGCACGGTAGGTTGATTGGCACCTTGGAAAATTGTCCCTAGTGTATGAATGTGTGTGTGTGTGTGTGTGTGTGTGTCCTGCGATGGGTTGGCATTCCGTCCAGGGTGTATCCTGCCTTAATGCCCATAGATGCCTGAGATAGACACAGACTCCCCGTGACCCGAGGGAAGATCGGATAAAGCGGTAGAAGATGAATGAATGAATGAATGGATATATATATATATATATATATATATATATATATATATATATACTGTATATATATATACATATATATATAATTATTAAAGCCTTAAAGCTGTCAAAGGGAAATTCACCTTAACGGTATTAATGTTAATAACGCGTGATTAAAGCAGTGGGCATTGCTATGTGAGTGACAACAAAGAACAAAAAAAAAGAAGAAATTAATAAAAAAAACAAAATCCAAAATGTCCTCCAATTACACCTACTAGCTGCGCATTCACAACAGGTACGATCTCCTCACTATATTAGCGTATATTACCGGATGGAACCTTACGCAAGCGCATCGCATTCCCAAATCCGTATTACGCAATAAAGCGCATTTTTACTGAACGCAATAAAGCGCTTCCGTATAACCTAAACACCGTATCACCAGTTTATATGGAACCGGAACACAATTCTTAAAGGGGCCACGTCCCATATTTTACACTTCAAACCAGCACTAAACAAATAACATTATAATTACCCAGAAATTACTATTAAAAGAATCATTTCCAGAGTAAAATAAATATTAAATAATGAATAATTTTATTACAAGGAGAGATTTTCGGACAGTTAGTCCTGAGTTGCACACCTGCAACCACCGGCTCATTGGCTTCCACTTCTTTTTTAGTAGGCGGTATCGGGTTTTATCGTGTGCTTTCAAGCCCAAGCTGCATTCGCTCACTCGTGATATTGCAGTCACACTTGGTTTACTGTACACACTGCTGTTAGTCCGTGCACATTCATCTCAATCTCAGCCAGACAGCTCTGAAACCAGCCGAGCAACAGATCTTAGATCTGAGATGAGTTTCTCCTGTGATTAAGGACTAAGGAAGTTTGGAGTTTCTGGTGTATTGGACAAGAACAATCCCACACACACACACACACACACACACACACACAAATCATTGCACCTGTACATGCCAGGTGAAATGTTTGAGTTTACAATGATTAGTGTTTGCATAAATCAATGCACTTTTGTCTTTTATCTTGTTTATTGTCAAGCTCAGGCTTTTTATTTAGCTTTTATAGGGTGATTTATATAATAGTGCTTTTAGCGTAATAGCGTAATAGTTCGTTGGCGTTGTTTCTTGGCGTTTCGTTTAAGTGTTTAGTTTAAGGCACTTTTTTTTATTATTTAATTATTTTATTTTACATACTTTATTGATCCCGTGAGGGAAGCCGCAGTAAGCCATAATACAGCTCTAACCCTGTGTCTTTGCTCATGGACCCAATGGTGGCAGCTTGGCGATGCCGGGTCTCGAACCCCCGACCTTCCTATCAGTAGAATAGAATAGCCGTTATTTGTCACATATATATTACAGCAGTGTGAAATTCTTTCTTCAAATATCCCAGCTTGGCGTCAGGGCGTAGGGTCAGACATGTTATGGTGCCCCCTGGAGAACAGAGGGTTAAGATCCTTGCTCAATGACCAGAGTAGCCCAGCTCTTTAAACCCCTGAGATACACTGATGTCTTCGTTATTAGGTGACACGCATGCATTTATGTGTATGTCGCATGTGCATTAGGGACGGGATTAGAAAAAGCTTCAAATATAGGGTTCATATGAAGCATCTGGCGAGCAATTTCGACCCCTATTATGGCAGACAGCGATTTACTTAGCGATTACCGCATGGTCCGTTCCCAAACATGCCTTTATAGTGCAAAAAAAAAAAAAACAGCTGAAATGATTATTACGAAATAATTAACAGGAATTTCTTCCTACAAGACGATAAGAATTGCACTGATATGCCCAATGATTTGTGACGAATCACACCCTTGTTGAAGCATTTCCAGATTTAGTCCTCCACTGCTGTTATATAATCTCCAGTCTAATGGGAAGATTTTTTTTTTCTTCCATTCCATTTTTTTTTTTAG
>JACRUU010000009.1:1645651-1668151 GCA_030449085.1 Kryptopterus vitreolus | reverse complement strand
CATCCATGTTATATAAAGGGTCATTCATCTTATATAAAGGGTCATTCATCTTATATAAAGGGTCATTCACATTATATAAAGGATCATTCACGGTATATAAAGGGTCATTCACGGTATATAAAGGGTCATTTACGTCATATATATAAAGGGTCATTCACGTCATATAAAGGGTCATTCACCTTTATATAAAGGGTCATTCACGTTATATAAAGGGTCATTCACGATATATAAAGGGTCATTCATGTTATATAAAGGGTCATTCAATTCAACCATGTTGTTGCGTCTTTTCTCCCCTCTTTTCTTCTCTTCTCCCCTCTGCTCCTCTCTTCTTTTATCTTCTCCTCTCCTTTCTTCTTTTCTACTCTCTTTTCTTCTCTTCTTTTTTGATCTCCCTTCTTTTCTCTTCTCTCCTCTGTTCTTCTCTTTTTTTCTACTCCTCTCATCTATTTTCTTCTCTATTCATTCTTCTCTGTTTTCTTCTCCTCTTTTTTCTTCTCACTTCTGTTCTTTTCTTCTTTTTTCTTCTCTTCTTTCTCCTCTCCTTTTCTTTTCTCTTCTCTTCTCTTCTCCCCTCTGTTCTCTCTTCATTTTTCTTCTCCTCTCCTTTCTTCTCTTCTCATCTTATCCTCTTTTCTCCTCTACTCTTCTTCTCTGGTGTCTTCTCCTCCCTGTTCTTCTATCCTCCTGTTTTTTATCTTCTCTCTTCTCATCTCTTTTCTTCTGTTTGCCTCTCTCATTTATTCTCTTCTTTTTTCTTCTCCTCTCCTTCTCTTCTCTTCTCTTTATCTCTCTCTTCTTCTCCTCTCTTTTCTCTTCTCCTCTTCTCTTCTCTTCTCCTCTCTTCTCATCATCCCCATTCACTATAATGTCCTCTAACAGCTTCATATCGTGAAACACATTCTACATAATGAAACATGAACATACAATAAACGTGTAATAAACAAGAGTAAACTTACAAATGCAGTAAACATCACAGAGTGCAAAATAACAAACAAAATCACTGTTTTTGATGATGTAATGATGTGGTCATAACAATTCTACTTGAGATTTTTGACCAGTTTCTTTATAAAGTGCGTCGCTGCTTTATAACAGGTTTGAGCTTTTAAATTGTCTGTGTGTGTTTTGTTAAAAAATGTCCTCCCGCCTGAATACACACCTTTCACACTCCCATCTTACTTCCAGGTCACAGTAACATGACATTTCTGTCCTTCAGCCCAGAAATATTAAGAGGCAAAAAAAGAGAGAAATAGCCTCGATACACTGCAGCAGCGTATCTGATAACACTCTATAAGCACTATACGCAGGCGGTCAGTCGCTGATTTATCGGCTGTGCCATTTGACCTTTACAGGGTTGCAGTGTAATTAAATACGGGGCAGTACATTGTAAAAAGCACAGCCATCACACACACACACACACACACACACACACACACACACACACACACACACACACACACACACACACAGTTACTCTGCTGTGTGTCGGCTTTATATTATTAAATGAAAACCCTGTGTACATGTCTTTATAAATCCGAATGTTGTTTTATGTACAGAGACTATAAAGTATATAATATATATATATATATATATATATATATATATATATATATATATATATATATATATATACTGAAAAATAGGAGTATGGTAGTATATAGTATATATATATATATATATATATATATATATATATATATATATATATATATATATATATATATATATATATATAATAAAAACCCTGCATATGTGTGTGTTTATAAATCTGAATGTTGTTTATGTATGGCATAGAGACTATGAAGTGATATGAGATTGAGGAAATGTATGCTTATATATCCTATATCTATATATATATATATATATATCTATATATATATATATATATATATATAAAATATATATATATATATATACTCTATATATATATATATCTAAATATATATATATATATATATATATATATATATATATATATATATATATCACACAATAAATAATTGTGGAAAAAAACACACATGGACTAAATTGTGTAGTGCATTTTTATGGACAATTTCTTTTTTTTTTTTTCTGGACAAAAGTACTTGATGTGATCGTCTGTTTTACATGCAAACACAACAGCCTTCATTACATCCTTTTAACGTTGGTTATTTGTGTATGATTTAATGCTTCTGCTGAAAAAAAAAATGCTACTTTTCGCTTCCATTCCATGTGAAGAGATTAAAAAAACATGACTGTATGAAAACCATAAGTGACTAACAGATGAAATATTCACGTCGTCGTGTTGTTGGTGCATTTCAATTGAATAAACCCCGGAGTCCACTTCAATCCGCACAGCCTCCGGTTTGCTTTCCCACTTTCTGATGTCAGTCCCATAAAAACGGAAAAAAATAAAAAAGCCTAAATGCATGCAGTTTGATTTGCGACACCAAAAAGCTTTTATGGGATTTTATTGGCCGTTTCCCATCCATTTACTCCCTGTAATTATTTATTCATTCAATATAGATCCTGTCTTATTTCACTCTCGCTGTTCTTTATCGCCTCACATCACCAAACGTGTGATCAGGAAAATTATCTCCCTTTCCACATGCCTTTCTTGCCTTTTTTTAAGCCCTCGTCCTTTGTTCAAGTTCAAGTAATTTATTTGTCAATGTCGCCTTACGTACAAGACATACAGAGAAATCAGAGTATTGTTTCTGTACTCTATTTATCCAGTGTTTACATGTATGCAGTTTGTCTATCTATCTATCTATCTATCTATCTATCTATCTATCTATCTATCTATCTATCTATCTATCTATCTATCTATCTATCTATCTATCTATCTATCTATCTATCTATCTATCTATCTCTTTATCTCTCTCTCTCTATCTCTCTATCTATCTATATATATATATATATATGTGTATATGTGTGGTGTGTGTGTGTGTCTATTTCAGGCCTCTATGGGCATTAAGGCAGGATACACCCTGGATGGAATGCCAACAACCATCGCAGGGCACACACACACACACACACACACACACACCACACACATTCATACACTAGGGACAATTTTCCAAGGTGCTAATCAACCTACCGATGCATGTTTTTGGACCGTGGAGGAAACCGGTGAACCCGGAGAAAAAAACCCCCTGAGGCACGGGGAGAACATGCACAAACTCCACACACACATGGCCGAGACGGGAATCGAACCCTCGACCCCCCTAAGCCACCTTGCTATATATATTCATTCATTCATTCATCTTCTACCGCTATATCCGATATTCTCGGGTCACGGGGAGCCTGTGCCTATCTCAGGCGTCTATGGGCATTAAGGCAGGATACACCCTGGATGGAATGCCAACCCATCGCAGGTGCTATATATATATTTTTTTTTTTTATATATATATATATATATATATAGGTGCACTAATGTGCTATGCAATAGGTGATTGTCGAATTGTGTGGTAAGGGTCTGATGACATTGGGCTCGTCCTTTACGGAGTACTTTACGGAGCTAAGCACCCGTAGTAAATAAAGGGCCTTGTTGAAGAGCCCAAGAATGTCATCCTGGAATGAACCTACAACCCCTGAATGCAAAGTCCAAAAAACCACTAGGTGCCCACTTTTATTTGCTCTTTCAGATCATAAAAAGCACAAATGCTGAAAAATCGTCTAAATCGGATGAACAGAATCAGAATCGGAATCCGGTTTATTTGGCGAAATGTATTGACGCGTGCACAAGGTATTTGCTTCCGGTGCAGACGAAAATGTACAGACAAAAGTTGAAGTCTCCATTGGAGTAGATTGCTCAAAAAAATAAATAAAATAAATAAATAAACTCCGATATGCAGATAAATCCTATTGTGATGCATGTTTGAACTGTTGCACAGCACCGGCTTATTCCACATAAATAACTACAGTAAAATGTCTCCCCCTCCTCCCCGTTACCTTCACTCCCCCCCCCCCCTAAACCCCCAAACCCCCCCCCCCCTTTTCCCCGCACTGACGCTCACCTCCACGTGGCTTTGTGGGTCCTCAGCTGTGGAAAGCAGTAAAGTAATTCTTCTTATCTCCTTTCCTTCAAATGAATATCAGAGGACCATAAAAATCCTAAAGGTCACTTGGTTGCCTCACGGCATTCTTCTTTAACTGCAAAAGAGGTATTTGGGTGGAAAATGATAAAAGCCCAGTTCCGTCTTATAAGCCCAATTTCCGTCGTACTGTACATAGGGATGCCACGGTCACCGTGACAACGTTGTCTATAGCCACCGGCGGTACCGGTGCACGTGACGTCACTCGCTCTTTCGGCACGATTCAGCCACGCATCCCGTTAGAAAACCCAATGTTACATCCCTGATCTGGGATCATTTTGGATTTGTGCCAATTGAGAAAGGTCGAACCAAGCAATGTGTGTGAAGCAATGAAGCAAAAGGCTGCATTGTGTTGTTTCATTGACGGAAGTTCATAATTAAATATTATTATATTTGTTTGAACTTAATTTCTTTGTCATTCTTTGTTTTTTATTCTTTTTTTTTTTACATAAAATGCGATCTTTTCTCTCTTAGTTGCGAGGCACCGTGAACTTTCTGTGTCATACCCATAACGCTTGTCTTTTGTTGCGAAAGAATCTTTTACCGGTTATACAGTCGTGCGCATCATGCTGAAATAGTACCAGGAATTCCTATTGTGTCAGGGATTATTTTATGGCACCACTGAATGCTTCTGTCATTCATTCAGGCGTCTATGGGCATTAAGGCAGGATACACCCTGGATGGAATGCGAACCCATCGCAGGACACACACACACACACATCACACATCATCACACACACACATTCATACACTAGGGACAATTTTCCAAGGTGCCAATCCACCTACCTTGCATGTTTTTGGACCGAGGGAGGAAACCGGAGAACCCGGAGAAAAACCCCCTGAGGCACGGGGAGAACATCCAAACTCCACACACACACATTGCCGAGACGGGAATCGAACCCGGACCCTGGTGGTGTGAGGCGAACATGCTAACGTTCGCGACGGGAAGACAGACAGAGAGAAAGCCGGGATCGTCGTGGAGCGGAACGGAGGAGAGCGACAGGAAGGCCGCTTGCGACTGCCCTCCTCCGACCGGAGGAGGACCGGGAATTTTAATTAAACCGTAAATGCCTAAATCTAATCCTAATTATCTCCAAATTCTGATGATGTAATCGAAGTCTGTGGAAATCCTTCCATTATTGACATAAATTCCAATGGAAAGTCAGAACTGGAAATTTCCGGAATGAACCGGATTTGCTGATTGTTTCTTTTTCCAGCACCATTAATTTTTTTCATGCATTCCTACGAATGTTTTTTAGCTGGATTTGGACAGTGCTGGCAACCATCAGCTCACAATGTCTCACCATTTCACAAAGTCTGGCAAAAAAACGTCCTGATTAAAGATTCTGAAAATGAAAAATCTTTGGTTCAGATTTAGATTCAGGCGAAAGGTGCGAATCCGTCGTCAGATCCTTCCTGGGGAACCGTCACCTCTCAGGACCGTGTGTTGGCGCAGGATATTTTTAGAATTCCAACCTACAACAGGACATGATGGTGCGCGGCTACACCCCCAGAGTCCGACTCAATCCGCTTCTGTTACGCTGAAACCAAATGCGAAATTTCTTTTCCTTGTGTAGAATAGTTTATTACTTCAGAGAGATGTTGTGTAGCTCACTGGTTTAAGGCGCTACTGATGGAAAGGTTGGGGGTTCGAGCGCCGGGATCACCAAGCCGATACTTAACCATCTGTGCTCCAGGGGGCGCTGTATCATGTCTGACTCCAGCTTCCAAAAAATAACCTTTGGGAGATGTAGTTTATTGTCAATGCAACCTTAAAACCTTATTTTAAGCTCTTGAGGGCCACAAAAGAGGGCATGGCGGGCCACATTCGGCCCCTCGGGCTTTTACATTGACACGTATGGTCTAGATTTACATTTACCGCATTTGCCAGGCGCCATTATCCAGAGAGGACCTTCAGCCGAGCAATTGTGGATTAGGGGCCTTGCTCAAGGGCCCACAAGTGTGAAGTGGGAATAGGTGGGAAAGGTGGGATTTAAACCTGCAATTTTCTGGTATCACTGAGCTCCCACCTCCACCTATATACACCTTGCCGAGGTGTATATATATATATATATATATATATATATATATATATATATATATATATATATATGCATATGGTATATCCCTTTGGTGCAGCTCCGACCAATTAGATCTCTCCGATTTGCATCTTCATGAATACGGGATTATCTTTAGTTATATGGGATTATCTACATCCAAAGAAGCGTCTCATTAAAAGTCTGGCTCAAGGTCATTTTTTTCCCCCTCCAGAGAAATAAAGAATATCTCACTGCTGTGTTAATTAAAAGTCACTCGGGGTTTTTTTTTCCATTAAACTGCAAAAGAAGATTATTGTAATCCTTAATGTCATTTTAAAGACTGATTAGAGAAATAGAACACCTCGTTACACAGCGATACTGAAAGCGAAAGACTCGGGTGATTATAAGGTCCTTAATAATACAGTTAATAAATATTGTTTACTGATTGGAAATGAATTCGACACTGTCACAAAGATCTCCACAGAAATCCATGTGCTGATTTTCATTTATATTATATATTTATATTATATTAAACTCTTCCAGGTGACACCTGAGAATAATGTTATAAATAACAGAACGTTTTTCAGAACAATTTGCTGTAAATTTGCTAAATTATTGGACTGAGACGGATTCATTATCCCCATCAGACGCTCCGTGTCACATGACCTGAGCGCTCACTGTGAACTTCCTTCCTGTTTTCCATCATATTTATTGTTGTGGTATGTTTAGGATTTGGATAAAGACCAGGATCAGACTCATGCTTAGGTTTATGCCCAGGATCAGGGTTCGGGATCAAGATCATGCTCAGGCTCATTCTTATGATTAGGATCAAGATTAGGATCAGGCTCATGCTCAGAATAATGTTTAAGATCAGGACCGGGCTCATGCTCAGGATAAATTTTAAGATCAGGATCAAGATCAGGACACGAATGTGTACTGTATGTAAACAAGGCTCATGCTCATGCTTAGGATCAGGATCAAGATTAGGTTCAGACTCATGCTCAGGATCAAGATGAATATCTAGATCAGGATAATGATCAGGGTTAGAACTAGGATCAGGGTCAGAGTTATGGTCAAACTTAGGCTCAGGATCAGGCTCATGATCAGTCTTAGACTCGGGTTTATGATCAGTCTTAGATTCAGGTTCAGGCTCATGATCAGTCTTAGACTCATGAGAATGCACATGCTTATATATAGTCTCAGGCTCAGGTTCAGGCTCAGGATCATGCATAGGTTCAGGATCAAGATCAGGTTCAAGTTCATGCTCAGGATCAAGATGAGAATGCTCATGAGAATGCTCATGTTTGTATACACTCTCAGGCTTGGGAACAGGAACAGGAACAGGATCAGGAACAGGATCAGGATCAGGACCTGGCTCATGCTCAGGCACAGGACCAAGACCAGAATCAGACTTCAGCGTTCATGCTTAGAATCATGCTTGGGCTCAGACTCATTCTCAGGCTTGTGCTTGTGATAATGCTCATTCTTATATTTACATTTCCATTTACCGCATTTGGCAGACGCCCTTATCCAGAGCGACTTACAACTGAGCAATTGAGGGTTAAGGGCCTTGCTCAAGGGCCCACTTGGTGGCGGTGGGGTTTGAACCCATGATTTTCTGGTCCAGAGTCCGACACCTTAACCATTGGGCTACACCACCCCCCATGTGGAATTTCATTATATTCATTCTCGGGTTTCCTGTTTCTGGTGATTTATAGTGTATTATAGCCTGTGTTTCTCAGGGTCTATGATTAAGATACATATAGCCAACCCATCACGCACATATATATATATATATATATATATAATATATATATATATATATATATATATATATATATATATATATATATATATATATATATATATATATATATCTTTTGACTGTGTACCACAAGTACCACTACTGGGCACAAAAATGTTTCATTCAGTGTTAAAGACTTTTAAATGTGAATGTACTTGTATAATATAATAGACAGTGAATTTCCCTATTTGTAGCTTTTTTTTCCTCTTTAGAGGAGAAATTATTCCATTTCTGTTTACCAAGGATTTATTATTAAGACCATTATAGACGTTTTATATTTGGCCATTTCAGGCTCATGTTTCTGCCCAGCAGTGACGAGAAAGTCTCAGTGCTTACAAATTCTCTTAATAATCCTATTGCGCTCTTATTATTCCACACCAGTAACTGAGAAAACTAATATCGGTCTCACGAATCAATTTTTGGTTGCAGATTTAAATAAAAATAAACAAATAAATAAATAAATAAAGATCGATGCCACACTGGTTTTGAAAAAGAGGGTAAAAAAAAAACATCCTTTCTTTCCTCGGGTTAAGAAGCTCAAGAGAGCAGATGGAAAATCCTTACACATCCCTCTGCCTGAAAGCGGCGAAAGCTTCGGCTTGATGATAAACAGTTTCATTTCGTTTGTAATCTGTCTCCAGGCGAGTGTTGTTTTTCCATACGGATCGCCTGATTTCATAACCGGACGCATAAGTCGAGCAGCGGAACGTTTCAGTAGAGAGGAGGTGAACGATGTGAGAACTTTAGTGGATGTTCAGGCTGCAGATACAAGCTGAAAACGGTGATTGACTGGGATTGAACCCATGACCTTCTGACCACATCTTATCCCCTGAGCTACCACTTCCTATAACATATTGTTTTGTTGTCTTTTTCTTCTTTAATACCACATACAAAAAGAAAGTCTCTATATGTGACAAATAAAGGTTATTCTTCTATTCTTTGGATGGAACATTGTGCAAAATTATAAACAATCATTCATTCATCCTTCTACTTCTTTATCCGATCTTCCCTCGGGTCACGGGGAGTCTGTGATTATCTCAGGCGTCTATGGGCATTAAGGCAGGATACACCCTGGATGGAATGCCAACCCATCGCAGGACACACACACACACACACACATTCAATCACGCACATACACATTCATACACTAGGGACAAATTTCCAAGGTGCCAATCAACCTACCGTGCATGTTTTTGGACCGGGGGGAGGAAAACCGGAGAACCCGGAGAAAAAACCCCCTGAGGCACGGGGAGAACATGCACAAACTCCACACACACATGGCCGAGACGGGAATCGAACCCGGACCCTGGCGGTGTGAGGCGAACGTGCTAACCACTAAACCACCGTGCCCCTACATTAACAATCAATCGATTATTTATTTATATTCCCTTTTCCCTGCCTTTTTATGCATCCAGATGTAGGGTTATAAAGCATCATAGTTAATTGTAGTCTGTTTCGCTATCGTAACTGTAAATGCATTACATCCTAAGTAGGATAAAAGCTTGAATTACCAAATGCATGAATCAAAGTTCCTCTAATAGACACCATTTATGAGAATCGGCATCATTTGACTGGAATAAATGGCTGTAACTACCGTCGGATGTGACGCGCGTTCGGCGCTCTGCGGCGACTCTATCTGGAGTTCTTTTGCTTCCCGTTCCGTCGCTTTTTTCCCCCTCCGTTCCCGCTATTATAAGGATTAATGTTCTCTGGTTTTGAATTTAATCAGGGATTTTAATCCGATCAATTTCCAGGCTGGGGTTTGAGCAGTTCTGGAGTTAAAGGGTTGTTGTGCCCCCCCCCCCCAAAAGGATTGGATTCATTTAATATATATCAATAATTAATTAAGCATTGAATATTCCATGGTTTGTGAATTAAGGCGTTGGATTCGGGACCAAAAGATCTCAGGTTCAAATCCCACTGCCACCACCACCAAGCTGAGGGCCATTGAGCAAGGCCCTTAACCCTCAATTGCTCAGTTGCACGTCACTCTGGATAAGAATGTCTATCAAATGCTGTAAATTATTTATTTTTAATGTTATAATGATAATGTGATAAATATTCATTCATTCATTCATTCATACATTCATTCGTCTTCTACCGCTTTATCCGATCTTCCCTCGGGTCACGGGGAGTCTGTGTCTATCTCAGGCGTCTATGGGCATTAAGGCAGTATACACCTTGGATGGAATGCCAACCCATCGCAGGACACACACACACACACACACACACACACATTCACACACATATTCACACACTAGGGACAATTTTCCAAGGGGCCAATCAACCTACCGTGCATGTTTTTGGACAGGGGGAGGAAACCGGAGAACCTGGAGAAAAACCCAAGGCACGTGGAGAACATGCACAAACTCCACACACACATGGCCGAGACGGGAATCGAACCCGGACCCTGGTCTCGGGACTCTCTTGGACTCGGGACCAAAAGATCTCAGGTTCAAATGCCAACCAAGCTACCACTAGTGGGCCCTTGAGCACGGCCCTTAACCCTCAATTGCTAAGTTGCACGTCGCTCTGGATAACGTCTATCAAATGCTGTAAATTATTTATTTTTGTGATAATGGGATAAATATTCATTCATTCATTCATTCATTCATCTTCTACCGTTTTGCCTCGGGTCACGGGGAGTCTGTGTGCATCTTAGGCGTCTATGGGCATTAAGGCAGGATACACCCTGGATGGAATGCCAACCCATTGCAGGACACACACACTCACACACACACACACTCCACACATGCAAACAACTACACACACACACACACACACACATGGCCAAGACGGGAATCGAACCGGGACCCTGGTGATGTGAGGTATACGTGGTAACCACTAAACCACTGTGGTCCCCGGGTAAAATATTGATATTAGAAAACTTCTCTGTACCAGATTCGTCACGAGGGAATTAAAGTTCGCACGACGTTATAAGAGGTGATTAGAACAGCATCCACTATTCAGTCTCAAAACGTCGTGATACCACCTCGTGTCAGGTGCAACAGCAGGACGTTTTGGGAATACGGTATTATTTTGTGTTATACTCATTTTTATCAAGTGATAAAATTCAATTGTAATCTTTGTGGGGTTAAAATCCTGCTGCTAAATCCTCTCACACGCCCCCACTGCTGCACCCGCTCCACCCACTCCAACCTGCCTAAACCCTCTCACACCCCCCCCACTGCTGCACCCTCTACACCCACTCCAACCTCCCGAAACACTCTCACACCCCCCCACTGCTGCACCCACTCTACACCCACTCCAACCTGCCCTAAAGCTGGCCCCCTCTCACACCCCCCCACTGCTGCACCCTCTACACCCACTCCAACCTGCCTAAATCCTCTCCCTCACACCCCCCCACTGCTGCACCCAGTACTCACCCACCCACCCACTCTAACCTGCCTAAATCCTCTCACACCCCCCCACTGCTGCACCCGCTACACCCACTCCAACCTGCCGAAACACTCTCACACCCCCCCACTGCTGATGAACCCTCTCACACCCACTGCCAACCTGCAGCTCTCACTGCTATTCCAAACACCACTCCAACCTGGATCCGCACGACTATCATACCTCAGAAATCTCCTCATCACCTCCCGTAGCGCACCATCGCTGCCCGAGAGCGTCTCGCACCTGCTCGCCTGCTTCCACCTTCTCTCAGGGGAAGAGCTAAAGATCAGCTCAAGGCTTCATCTTCTCTGTTCTGGCACCGAGGTGGTGGAATGAACTTCCCCTGGACGTCCCGACAACAACAACAACAACTGCATCTTCAAAACCACCACTGACGACCCCGATCTCTTCAACAACATCCCATAATAACACTTCTTCCTTCTCACTGTCCAGGAATCCATATATAAAAAAACAAACAAACAAACACCTTAACTGTCTTTGCTTATTGTGTACTTAAGTTTGTATATACCCTACATGAACGAATTTATCCTTAGATGGAGACCTAAAGCACTACTTGGGATAAATACGTTTATGCTAAATATGTTTATGCTAAATACGTTTATGCTAAATACGGTAAATGTACATGTAATATATTTACTTTGCGCTGTTTGGATCCAATCGTTCACAGTCCTCTCCCCGGACCCTGCCTGGTCTCTCTGCAGCCCTACTTCTTTACCTGAAAATAACTCCCTGCTGCTGGGGATGGTGTCACATGACCACCATGAGACTGATAATAGAATCGGAGCTGGCGGCTCACTGGTTAGTCTATTGATCAGGAGGTCGGGGGTTCGAGGCCCAGATATCACCAAGCTGCCTCCCACACACAAAAATGGCATATTTAGTGTTTATTTCATTGGAAATATCCCAGTGTTTTCTTTCTTGTGAGAAATGGACCAGGATGTCGACCCCCTTCTGGTTCTGACCCTGAGTTTGGATTGCTCTTTTGGACATAGGGGTGCGTCCAGAAGGGCGTCCATTTTTATTTGGGGGTTCCGTTTACTTTCTGGGTTTTTTTTTGTAGGGAAGCAAAACTGTATTTTTGTTTTCTTTGCTGTGTGTGTGTGTGTGTGTGTGTGTGTGTGTTGTGTGTGTGTGTGTGTGTGAACATAATTTAAATCATAGAAAAACAATTAGCATTGCTTGAAACCGTCATACAGTGCACATGTAAACAAGAACTGTAAACAAGAACCGGGGGCACAGTGGCTTAGTGGTTAGCACGTTCGCCTCACACCACCAGGGTCGGGGTTCGATTCCCATCTCGGCCATGTGTGTGTGGAGTTTCGTGCATGTTCTCCCCGTGCCTCAGGGGGTTTTCTCCGGGTTCTCCTGGTTTCCCCGGTCCAAAAACACGTACGGTAGGTTGATTGGCACCTTGGAAAATTGTCCCTAGTGATGGGTTGGAATTCCATCCAGGGTGTATCCTGCCTTAATGCCCATAGACGCCTGAGATAGACACAGACTCCCACGTGACCCGAGGGAAGATCGGATGATAAGCGGTAGAAGATGAATGAATGAATGAATATATATATATATATATATATATATTCTTATTCAGGCATGCAACATGCAACATTAGGAATAAGACCCCCCCTCCCCCCCCGAAACGAATGACCTGCTGAGTAATCTCGAGAGAAAGAGGGATAAAGCAGCTTTAACACACAAATAGTGTGATACACTCTTAATCCCTGGAGCCTGAATAGAATCCTGTAAGAATTGAAGCCCATTACTGCGTTGTAGGCGCTTTTTTTTTCCTTTTAAGCCGTGTTCAGAAAGCCATGTAGATCAAAAAACCCATTGGACGTTGAAGGAAAGATGGGGTTAAATACCCTCCGTGTAAACGTTCAAGCCGAGGAAAAGATGATGTTGTTGTAATCGTTTCATAAAAATAATAAACACAAGACGGGGATTATGAGTATAATAATAATAATAATAATAATAATAATAATAGTGTTATGAATACAGTAATTGGTTATATATATGAATGAATGATCATTTGCATATGTAAACAGTATATAGGGGGAGGTAATAACAGTGGGTAAATGAGAAATGCTTATAAGTATATATATATATATATATATATATATATATATATATATATATATATATATATGAGCAAGAATATATTGTAAACATGACAGAATTAATTGCATATAAATACACATAGAAGCATTATACTGTATACAAGAAAGAAAAGAAATAATACTTATATATAGTGTATATATTATATATATTACACATAGTGTGTGTGATTGTGAGTTTAGTAAAGAAACAGCCGTAAGGGAATAATAAATCTGTGTCTGAACCTGCTTGTCTTGGTCCGGCTTGGACCTGCTGTAGCGCCTCCTAGAGGGCAGGAGGACAAAGATCCTAAAAGATCCTATAAGCCGGAAGAGAGACGTCCTTTATGATCATGCGTGCTGGTCAACAGCATCTTGTGTTAGCAGCATCTTGTGACTTGCTCATAACCGTGTCTCTCCCTCTGTATTGAAAACGCACGGCAAGCTCGCATCATATACGTGATACACCACAATCTACAAGAGCAAGCCATGCAGTAACGAAGAAGAGTGTGTGTGTGTGTACACGTTTAAGCCTTGCAATTTCCATTCCAGATATTCAGCAGCGCTTTGTGCAGAGCCCCCCGAGCCGGTTGTGGTGTTACCATGGCTACCTCCTCTCGGTCCAGGTTATTTATAGCATCCACCAGCATTCGCCACCTCTTCGAGAGGTGTGCTTGTGCCAAAATGGTAGCCAAAAATGGGCGGAGGCCACGGAAATACCAAGCAGGGAAAAACAAATAAGCCTGGAGAAGAGCTGAACAGTGCATTGCTTTAAGTAAAGGTTGTGAAAGTATAATATGATGAAGTACTTTGAAGAAACTGCAAATAAAATGAAAATAATAAATATACAGCAAATATACAGACACTCATGATGCAACATATTTGAATAGCATGAATCTCTTTTTGATGACATCGGCATTGTATTCGTACGTCTTATTGCTTGTATATTGTTGTATTATTTGTTGTTTGTTTTTGTTTTCATTGTGTCCTTCAGTGTCATTCTTGTTGTTTTGTTTTGTAGAAAATCCAACATATGCAAAAGCATCTTTTAGTGTGTCATTTGTAGATTATGGCATGCAATTTACACGTGCAAAATTACACCATTGGTGTGTGAAACATTTATCATGTGATGTCTGATGTTTCTAAATAACAACAACATGATTCCCTCTGATGAAACAAAAGCAAAATGAATAAAATGAATTCATATGTCGTCGGCTGAGACTGAGCGAAATGTTCCTTCCAACATCTTTCGTATCTTCTTCCCGACTTCTGCAGATGAAGCAACAAACCCGAGTTTTGTTTGTTTGTGGATCGTGGGAGAGTTCATTTATATCCACAGGATGTTTATTTATCCATGTGGAGAACATGTGGAGTCTTCTGGGATGTTACTTTTCATTTTTAAGAAATATTACAATTTTTACAGTTATTATTCATTTTGTCTCACACCTCCAGGGTCCGGGTTCGATTCCCGTCTCGGTCATGTGTGTGTGTGGAGTTTGCATGTTCTCCCAGTGCCGGGAGAACCCGGGGGTTTTTCTCCGGGTTCTCCGGTTTCCTCCCGGTAGGTTGATTGGCACCTTGGGAAATTGTTCCTAGTGTATGAATGTGTGTGTGAGTGATTGTGTGTGTGTGTGTGTGTGTGTGTGTGTGTGTGTGTGTGTGTGTGTGCGATGGGTTTGCATTCCATCCAGGGTGTATCCTGCCTTAATGCCCATAGACACCTGAGATAGACACAGACAACTCCCTGTGACCCGAGGGAAGATCAGATAAAGCGGTAGAAGATGAACATACTGCATATATATATATATATATATATATATATATATATATACATATTAGATAGATAGATAGATAGATAGATAGATAGACAGATAGATAGATAGGCACAGGATCCCCATGACTTGAGGGAAGATAGGATATAGCAGTAGAAGATGAATGAATGAATGTATATATATATATATATATATATATATATATATATATATATATATATATATATATATATATATATATATATATATATATATACGTAAATGTTTTGGTTTATTAGGTGAAAAACATCAGTCATTACTACAATCCAGTACACACATTTGTTTTTCTCAAGCGTCCACACAACACATGAAACTTAGACCTGGAATGAATGGGGAAGGGGGGGCATAAATAAACGAGTGATACGAACCCTCATTGTTATGGATGACCTGCGTCTCCAGAGTCTCGTTTGCAAAATATTGGCTCAGCCAAACCTGTCTCCACAGCGACTTCGAGCCGAGATCCCTCAACCCATGCCAGCGCCTATCACCATAGTAACCGTGTAGCGGCAACCGTACACACTCGCTAGCTAAATCGACAGTAACTACTCTGAGTGTAGAGTGATTATTACTGAGTGCTGAGTTTATTGTGGAAGCACAAGAGGCGTTTAAAGGCGACATCAAAGAGACGAAGGCGTATAACAAAACAATATTCTTTTCAGAGCCTTGAAATAAAAATAAATAAATAAATAAATAAATAAATAAATAAATAAATAAATAACTACGTGAAATGTGTTGCCCCGGAGCTTTGCTTTGTGTGCGGGGGAAAAGTAATTTCTTGAGATTCTTGAGATTCTTTAATAAAGACATTTTATTATATACACGTACCATTTAATACAAATGATCTTATTAACAAAAAAGAAAGAGAATTTATTTCGCTTCAATAACATACATTCTTTTATATTCATTTTTCTGATTCAGATTCATATTGATTCCCGGTTTTTATTCCGTCCCGATCTCAGATGCGTAGTCATGTTGTGTTCTAGCAACATATTAGTTTATTACAATAAATACACGTAGCTTTGTCTTTGTCTACAAATTTTAACCACACTTTTGAGCTCTTCCCGCTGTCCATCATGTAAACTGAGGTTCTGATTACCACATAAGGTCCTGGCAGATCAGACTAGTTAAAGGTCCTGGAAGATTACTCTGGTGAAAAAAAAATGCCCCAAGGAATCAATAAGACGAATTTAGATGAACAAGTATCCTATTCTTCATCGTAAGTATCCGATTCCAGAAATCCCAACCCTAGTGAAGTGTAATGATGATACGGGGTGTCGTTTTTTCCCACTACCATACTACAAACTGCGACGTAGAATCAAAATGTTTCACGATGTTTACAAGATTTTATTTATCTACATTTACACGCTAATACCTTCAAAATAGTCCTCTTGAACGCGTCATGGAGGTCCTGGAACTGTCGATGGCCTCGAGTAACTATACCACAGTGTGAAAAATCACACACAGATAATGCATTTTGAGGTCCTGATATAGCTACACTATATAGTTTGATTTGAACAGGAAAACAACGCTAACATTGATCTTATTCTGAAGTACAAAACGAGGGCAGGTAAAAACAATAAAATGTTGTTTTATTTTGCCTTAATTGATGAATACGGTGGAATTTTATCGCTTTGCCTCCTTCTTCTTCTGATCTTTACGCGAGAGTGCGGCTACAGGTCTTCTGTTGAAATTTAAAATAGCCTTTTTTGTATTCTTTTATATTTTATACTGTTGGTAAACAGTGCTGGCTGGCCGCATATTATTAATTCCATGACGAAGACTCCGCATTTGCCCCCCCCCCCTCCCCAGGCCGGACTATGGACATGCCTGCGTTAAACGGTACGGTTTATATTCCTTCTGCGCTAAACGATTCATGGGTCTGGATGAATTCCAAAAATATCCATAGTAACTCTTTTGACATTAAATTATTCTTTGACACTTCCTCAATAATGTTTGTAACCTTGAACGGGGAAACCATGAACCGCTTTTCTTTTTGTATGCTGCATACTTTTAGTAATCAGAAAGCCGTTGTCCTTCGACCATCGCACACGGAGAAGAGAAAATAAACCTACACAAACTGTCACGTCAACATGTCACTGATTTAGGCTTCATGGCAGACTGTCGAAGATAATCTTGCATATTAAACAAAACGTGTGTTATGTTTATGGAGTCATATGACCTCATTAAAAAATAAACAATAATAAAAAAATCACGCTGGGCATTTTTGCAGTGTATTATTGTTTTCCCGCAGACTTTTTATGTGCATTTTTGCGCTTACTCTTAAGGAAAGGAAAACACAAAATGTCCAAAAGACCTTTTTCTCATGACGTCCGGCTTTTCTTGAACATTCCATAAGTGTATCTGCGACCAAATCCATTTCAACTCCTCTGCTAGACTTTGAGCATGTGCAGTGTAAGACTTTTCGAGTCCCGGATCTGTGCAGCAGACATGCGATTCCCCCCCTTTCTCAAAACCCACGAGCTTGGGAGCAATGAATAGACCAGATGAAAGATAGCAGCGGAAGGTTTATTCAGAAGTGCTCGAAATACATCGACACACACCGGACATTATATACCGTTAATAAAAAGCGGAATCTGGCAAACATACCGTGTCTAAGGAGTGAAAAACAAGTCTATATTTAATTAGTGGTATTTTGCTTAAGTCCTATATGATCCTGGCCAAGGCCGGGATGACCTTGCGAAACATCTGTGTGAGAACAAGCTGGACTGGGATGAAGACTTGGACACGAGAGGTATAAGTTCACTCCTATGTGGTAACCAGAGATATTATTTCTAGGTACGCATAGTAACTGGCAAAAACATGTCTGATAAAGGAACTGGAACATGGGAAAGCTAGGAGTTTCGGTCATGTTGACATAGAACAGGATACCTTATTTTGTATACCACCTCCCGTCCAACTCAGTACAGCCATCTTTCTACAAGAAGATTAACATGTGTGAGGTAAACTTGAGCAAAATATATTCTCACAATCAGACACGGGATGTTTGCCAGATCCGCCTTTTATTACGGTATATAATGTCCGGTGTGTGTCGATGTATTTCGAGCACTTCTGAATAAACCTTACGCTGCTATCTGCTATCTGGGAGGGGGTGGAGCTCAGTGGTCTAAGGCGCTGGGCTGCTGATCGGAAGATCCGGGTTCGAGCCCCGGTATGGCCAAGCTGCCACCCTTGGGTCCTTGAGCAAGACCCTTAACCCTCTGTGCTCCAGGGGCGCCGTTTCATGGCTGACCCTGCGCTCTGACCCCAAAGCTACCAACATCAAGCTGTGATATGCGATTGAAAAGTCTTACATGCAGATTGCTACAGATGCAGGATGCGAGCTCTGACACTCCCTGACCATCCGATCAAAAAAACTCTAGCATAAACTTAAAAGCACCACAACTTAAATTCCTTGTTGGCGCTGAAACTCCGCCCCTCGGTCTGGCGTGTACGACAGCCTGAAGAGAGGTACATGATGTGTAAAGGAAAAAGAAAGGGGTTTACTATTGCAGGAAAATAATCAATTATAGGCCGGTGTGATGCAACTCAGTGTAAAGTAGAGTTTCTCTCACCACCCGGGAGTGTACTGTTTTTTTTTTTTTGTTTGTTTGTTTTTTTGGTCAACACTGTCAGGTTTATTCCTCTTACAAAGCTGTATCACGGCAAATCAGTGTCATGTTTATGGCCACCTTACAAGGTCCTATAATCACTTATAAAGTCATTATAAAGTCATTTCCGTACTGTTTTGAAGTTAAGACAAAAAAAGTGCCACTACCGAGATATTGTGGTGAATCTCCTGTAAATATAAATAAATATAAAAGCTGATAATCTAATATATATATATATATATCTATATCTATATATATATCTCTATCAAAAGATATATATATATATATATATATAAGATATATATATATATATATATATATATATATATACTATATTATAGATATATTATATATATATATATATATATATATATATATATATATATATATATATATAAGGTCTGGGCGATACATCATATTTTGGTGGGGTTGTTATGTTTATCCTGCAGCGCAACACATACACACACACACACACACACACACACACACACACACATCCACACACACATTCACACACATTCACAACATGGTCAACAACATGGTTGTGTTTGGAATAAATGAGTCGTGCTGCTTCCTTTACAAACTTTAGATAAATGTTAAAGTTTTGGGGTTTTGGTTGGTTGTTGAACACCTGAAACCTGATGAAACTCCGCCCCCTCTTGGAAATCGAGCTCTTCGGATTGGTCGGAGCACCGCCATGATGCATTTGGTATTTCGCAAGGGTCGGAGCGGGAGGCGGAAAAACTACGGACGCTTGTTGTGCCAAACCCAGGTGGAATCGTAAAATTCCATTTTCGTATTTTCGCAAACCATAAACTCGAATTAATCGATAATAACGATTATAATCTCCCATATTTAATGCACCAATATTCGAGTAATACAATATTCGTTTGCGTGTATATGTCTTTGATCATTTTTCATGGATTATTGGCGAACTAAAGAGATAATACTTTTATTTCGTTTGACTTCAACGTTCCATGTTAAATGTTACGGCGGGGATTTGGTTTGTTGAACGTCGGAAAACCGAACCGTTTCCATAAGACTGATGAAACCCCGCCCCCCTCTCGGAAACGAGCTCTTCGGATTCGCCAGAGGCAGCCGCCACGTTGTATTTGGTATTTCTCTAGTGTAATGCGGGCCGGAGGTGTAGGCGGAGGAGAACTACGGAGGAAGCTCGCTGTGTCAAACCGAGGCGAAATCGTAAAATTTCTTCGATGAAGCCCAAACAAAAGATGATGCAATGTTTGGTGCTCCGAGAAGG
Source organism: Kryptopterus vitreolus (assembly GCA_030449085.1). Taxonomy (NCBI): domain Eukaryota; kingdom Metazoa; phylum Chordata; class Actinopteri; order Siluriformes; family Siluridae; genus Kryptopterus; species Kryptopterus vitreolus. Next base: position 1,648,042 of record JACRUU010000009.1, on the reverse strand, counting down.
TGGTTTTCCCCATTTTACAAATAGCGCTAATGCTAACGCTCAAGCGGAAGAAACGATTTGCGGTAGATCGTGGAAAATGTAGTTTATAGACGAGTACAGCCAATTTCACTAATTCTAATTATTCATCACTAATTAGCGAAATAAAGGTGTTTTTTTTGTCTACGACAAATTTGTTAACCGGACGAAACCGGACTGTTTTGGAAGCAAACAGAACAAACATAACGAAGGTAGAAAAATCCTTACCAGAGATGGATATATTCTCCTCCTTCATGTAGCAGAGAATCCGCCTCGTACCTCTCTTATACCTCCACCACCTCCTCTTTACCCAACACACTGGCCGCCGCATCTCAGCATGCAAGTTGTTTTTTTTTTTACAATTTTATTTATTATTTATTTCATTTATTTCTTTTTATTTAAGGCAAATACAATGTATGTTAAGTGGGGCTACGGTGGCGTAGTGGTTAGCACGTTCGCCTCACACCACCAGGGTCCGGGTTCGATTCCCGTCTCGGCCATGTGTGTGTGTGGAGTTTGTGCATGTTCTCCCCGTGCCTCAGGGGGTTTTTTTCTCCGGGTTCTCCGGTTTCCTCCCCCCGGTCCAAAAACATGCACGGTTGGCATGCACGGTAGGTTGATTGGCACCTTGGAAAATTGTCCCTAGTGTGTGAATGTGTGTGTGTGTGTGTGTGTCCATCCAGGGTGTATCCTTTAATGCCTTAATACCCATAGACGCCTGCCTTAGATAGGCACAGACTAGACCCCCGTGACCCGAGGGAAGATCGGATAAAGTAGAAGATGAATGAATGATTTATGTTAGCATATTACATATGATTTAGCATCGAAGTCGGGAAACTTAATGTCTTTTCCATCATTTCTTATGGGGAAATTCGAGCGATTCGGAGTAGGAATCGCGTTTGAAGGCCGGGGTCTCGCTGTACAAAGATTTATTAACGGCCTCCGTTTTCTTCTCCGTGTGATACTTCAGTAAAATCGCACAAATTATGCGCTTATGCGATTGCCGATGAATGAATCCGCAGTGTGATGTACGAGTTGATGCTGTTTTAATAAGCATTGCCGCGTCGCTCAGAATCGCCTCGGGACGCTGGGAAGTCAAAAGCACTCGCCTAATGATGCAGCACACAAAAAAGGAGGGGAAAGACAAAAGGAGGGGAAGACCCTTTGTAAACAGGCCTGGGGGTTTGGGGGACGGAGGGGTGGGGTGGGGTGGGAGGGAGGCGATGGGGTGTTACTAAGATCAGCTGGACACAGCAACATGCGCTAATGTGCATTCCTCCGCTCTTTGTCCTCCAGCCAGCTTGCGTCCATGGCCGAGTCGACTCGCTTTAATGATTCGTTCGAGTCAACCAGGAAAAGGCAAACTGTATATTATTTACAAATATTGTATGTATTTAAATCGACTATCAATAATTATTACAAATAAATACTAAGATAGATGTTTATTAAAAAATGCCTTTTAAACATTACCCATAGCAAAAACATAATATTAAAAAAAAATGACTTTGTTAGGTAACATGAGATAAATATAATTTATAGTCTGGTTAAAGGTGTTTACTTTTTTGTGGCTTTTATTATGGCATCTGCAATGCCTCATTAATTACCCCAAACTAAATGGACCTAGCACGTTCGCCTCACACCTCCAGCGTCGGGGTTCGAATCCCGTCTCGGTCATGTGTGTGTGGAGTTTTGTGCATCTATATTATATATATATATATATATATATATATATATATATATATATATATATATATATATATATATATATATATATACACTTTATAAACCTTTAAATGGTCTTAAAGCTTAATGGATTGTTCGGAATAAACACGTGTCCTCCCGTGCAAAGATTTTCTTGCTCAAGTTTGCTTCACCTCACACCTCCAGGGTCCGGGTTCGATTCCCAGTCTCGGCCATGTGTGTGTGGAGTTTGTTGTGCATGTTCTCCCCGTGCCTGAGGGTTTTTTTTCTCCGGGTTCTCCGGTTTCCTCCCCCGGTCCAAAAACATACACGGTAGGTTGATTGGCACCTTGGAAAATTGTCCCTAGTGTATGAATGTGTGTGTGTGTGTGTGTGTGTGTGTGTGTGTGTGTGTGTGTCCTGGAATGGGTTAGCATTCCATCCAGGGTGTATCCTGCCTTAATGCCCATAGACGCCTGAGATAGACACAGACTCCCCGTGACCCGAGGGAAGATCGGATAAAATCGCATTTAATCCGCATTTTGGTTTGCAGTCACGAACTGCTCAGTACACGCGAGAAGAACCAAACCCACGCGTACACGTGCCAACGCGCCGCTCAAACGCAATAGGATAAACAATAATAATAATAATAATAATAATAATAATAATAGAATAATAATAATAATAATAATAAAA
>JACRUU010000009.1:1632666-1645151 GCA_030449085.1 Kryptopterus vitreolus | reverse complement strand
CTCAGGCTTGGGAACAGGAACAGGAACAGGATCAGGAACAGGATCAGGATCAGGACCTGGCTCATGCTCAGGCACAGGACCAAGACCAGAATCAGACTTCAGCGTTCATGCTTAGAATCATGCTTGGGCTCAGACTCATTCTCAGGCTTGTGCTTGTGATAATGCTCATTCTTATATTTACATTTCCATTTACCGCATTTGGCAGACGCCCTTAATCCAGAGCGACTTACAACTGAGCAATTGAGGGTTAAGGGCCTTGCTCAAGGGCCCACTAGTGGTGGCGGTGGCGGTGGGGTTTGAACCCATGATCTTTCTGGTCCAGAGTCCGAACACCTTAACCATTGGGCTACACCACCCCCCATGTGGAATTTCATTATATTCATTCCCATTCTCGGGTTTCCTGTTTCTGGTGATTTATAGCGTATTATAGCCTGTGTCTATCTCAGGCGTCTATTAAGGCAGGATACACCCTATGGATAATGCCCATCATATATATATATATATATATAGGGATATATATATATATGTGACCGGGAGACCGGAACCCGGAGAAAAACCCCCTGATATATACACACACAATACCGAGACGGGAATATAGGCGAATATATATAATATATATATATATATATATATATATATATATATATATATATATCTTTTTTGACTGTGTACCACAAGTACCACTACTGGGCACAAAAATGTTTCCATTCAGTGTTAAAGACTTTTAAATGTGAATGTACTTGTATAATATAATAGACAGTGAATTTCCCTATTTGTAGCTTTTTTTTCCTCTTTAGAGGAGAAATTATTCCATTTCTGTTTACCCCAAGGATTTATTATTAAGACCATTATAGACGTTTTATATTTGGCCATTTCAGGCTCATGTTTCTGCCCAGCAGTGACGAGAAAGTCTCAGTGCTTACAAATTCTCTTAATAATCCTATTGCGCTCTTATTATTCCACACCAGTAACTGAGAAAACTAATATCGGTCTCACGAATCAATTTTTGGTTGCAGATTTAAATAAATAAACAAATAAATAAATAAATAAAGATCGATGCCACACTGGTTTTGAAAAAGAGGGTAAAAAAAAACATCCTTTCTTTCCTCGGGTTAAGAAGCTCAAGAGAGCAGATGGAAAATCCTTACACATCCCTCTGCCTGAAAGCGGCGAAAGCTTCGGCTTGATGATAAACAGTTTCATTTCGTTTGTAATCTGTCTCCAGGCGAGTGTTGTTTTTCCATACGGATCGCCTGATTTCATAACCGGACGCATAAGTCGAGCAGCGGAACGTTTCAGTAGAGAGGAGGTGAACGATGTGAGAACTTTAGTGGATGTTCAGGCTGCAGATACAAGCTGAAAACGGTGATTGACTGGGATTGAACCCATGACCTTCTGACCACATCTTAATCCCCTGAGCTACCACTTCCTATAACATATTGTTTTGTTGTCTTTTTCTTCTTTAATACCACATACAAAAAGAAAGTCTCTATATGTGACAAATAAAGGTTATTCTATCTATTCTTTGGATGGAACATTGTGCAAAATTATAAACAATCATTCATTCATCCTCTACTTCTTTATCCGATCTTCCCTCGGGTCACGGGGAGTCTGTGATTATCTCAGGCGTCTATGGGCATTAAGGCAGGATACACCCTGGATGGAATGCCAACCCATCGCAGGACACACACACACACATTCAATCACACACATTCATACACTAGGGACAAATTTCCAAGGTGCCAATCAACCTACCGTGCATGTTTTTGGACCGGGGGAGGAAACCGGAGAACCCGGAGAAAAACCCCCTGAGGCACGGGGAGAACATGCACAAACTCCACACACACATGGCCGAGACGGGAATCGAACCCGGACCCTGGCGGTGTGAGGCGAACGTGCTAACCACTAAACCACCGTGCCCCTACATTAACAATCAATCGATTATTTATTTATATTCCCTTTTCCCTGCCTTTTTATGCATTCCAGATGTAGGGTTATAAAGCATCATAGTTAAATTGTAGTCTGTTTCGCTATCGTAACTGTAAATGCATTACATCCTAAGTAGGATAAAAGCTTGAATTACCAAATGCATGAATCAAAGTTCCTCTAATAGACACCATTTATGAGAATCGGCATCATTTGACTGGAATAAATGGCTGTAACTACCGTCGGATGTGACGCGCGTTCGGCGCTCTGCGGCGACTCTATCTGGAGTTCTTTTGCTTCCCGTTCCGTCGCTTTTTTCCCCCTCCGTTCCCGCTATTATAAGGATTAATGTTCTCTGGTTTTAATTTAATCAGGGATTTTAATCCGATCAATTTCCAGGCTGGGGTTTGAGCAGTTCTGGAGTTAAGGGGTTGTTGTGCCCCCCCCCCCCAAAAGGATTGGATTCATTTAATATATATCAATAATTAATTAAGCATTGAATATTCCATGGTTTGTGAATTAAGGCGTTGGATTCGGGACCAAAAGATCTCAGGTTCAAATCCCACTGCCACCACCACCAAGCTGCCAGGGGGCCATTGAGCAAGGCCCTTAACCCTCAATTGCTCAGTTGCACGTCACTCTGGATAAGAATGTCTATCAAATGCTGTAAATTATTTATTTTTTGTGATAATGTGATAAATATTCATTCATTCATTCATTCATACATTCATTCATCTTCTACCGCTTTATCCGATCTTCCCTCGGGTCACGGGGAGTCTGTGTCTATCTCAGGCGTCTATGGGCATTAAGGCAGGATACACCCTGGATGGAATGCCAACCCATCGCAGGACACACACACACACACACACACACACACATTCACACACACATTCACACATACACACACATTCACACACTAGGGACAATTTTCCAAGGGGCCAATCAACCTACCGTGCATGTTTTTGGACCGGGGAGGAAACCGGAGAACCTGGAGAAAAACCACGTGGAGAACATGCACAAACTCCACACACACATGGCCGAGACGGGAATCGAACCCGGACCCTGGTCTCGGGACTCTCTTGGACTCGGGACCAAAAGATCTCAGGTTCAAATCCAGCCACCACCAAGCTGCCACTAGTGGGCCCTTGAGCAAGGCCCTTAACCCTCAATTGCTAAGTTGCACGTCGCTCTGGATAACGTCTATCAAATGCTGTAAATTATTTATTTTTGTGATAATGGGATAAATATTCATTCATTTCATTCATTCATTCATCTCCTATCTTCACTCTTCTACCCGTTTTGCCTCGGGTCACGGGGAGTCTGTGGTGCATCTTAGGCGTCTATGGGCATTAAGGCAGGATACACCCTGGATGGAATGCCAACCCATTGCAGGACACACACACTCACACACACACACTCCACACATGCAAACTCCACACACACATATGGCCAAGACGGGAATCGAACCGGGACCCTGGTGATGTGAGGTATACGTGGTAACCACTAAACCACTGTGGTCCCCGGGTAAAATATTGATATTAGAAAACTTCTCTGTACCAGATTCGTCACGAGGGAATTAAAGTTCGCACGACGTTATAAGAGGTGATTAGAACAGCATCCACTATTCAGTCTCAAAACGTCGTGATACCACCTCGTGTCAGGTGCAACAGCAGGACGTTTTGGGAATACGGTATTATTTTGTGTTATACTCATTTTTATCAAGTGATAAAATTCAATTGTAATCTTTGTGGGGTTAAAATCCTGCTGCTAAATCCTCTCACACGCCCCCACTGCTGCACCCGCTACCACACCACTCTCCACCCACTCAACCTGCCTAAACCCTCTCACACCCCCACCCACTGCTGCACCCGCTCTACACCCACTCCAACCTCCCGCCTAAACCCTCTCCCACCCCCCCCACTGCTGCAAAGCCCTCCACCCCCCCTAACCTGCCTAAACCCACTCCCACCAACCCCCCCTGCTGCACCCTCTACACCCACTCCAACCTCCCGAAACACTCCCTCACACCCCCCCACCCCCCCACCCCGTCACCCCTCACCTGCCACACCCCCCTCCCCACTGCCTGCCACACTCAATCCCCACCCCCCTCCTTCTTAAACCCTCTCCACCTGCACCCTCAGCTACGCCATGCACTCCCCCCTACACCCACCACATAGCCTCGCCTAAACCTCTCCACACCCCACAAATGCTGCCCCATCTCACACCCACTCCAACCTGCCGAAACACTCTCACACTGCACCCGCTCCCCCCAACTGCTGCACTCACCCCACCTGCAAAACTCTCATCACCTCCCGTAGCTTCCTGAGAGCGTCTCGCACCTGCTCGCCTGCTTCCACCTTCTCTCAGGGGAAGAGCTAAAGATCAGCTCAAGGCTTCATCTCTCTCTCTGTTCTGGCACCGAGGTGGTGGAATGAACTTCCCCTGGACGTCCCGACAACAAACAACTGCATCTTCAAAACCACCACTGACGACCCCGATCTCTTTCCAACAACATCCCATAATAACACTTCTTCCTTCTCACTGTCCAGGAAAAACCATATATAAAAAAAACAAACAAACAAACACCTTAACTGTCTTTGCTTATTGTGTACTTAAGTTTGTATATACCCTACATGAACGAATTTATCCTTAGATGGAGACCTAAAGCACTACTTGGGATAAATACGTTTATGCTAAATATGTTTATGCTAAATACGTTTATGCTAAATACGGTAAATGTACATGTAATATATTTACTTTGCGCTGTTTGGATCCAATCGTTCACAGTCCTCTCCCCGGACCCTGCCTGGTCTCTCTGCAGCCCTACTTCTTTACCTGAAAATAACTCCCTGCTGCTGGGGATGGTGTCACATGACCACCATGAGACTGATAATAGAATCGGAGCTGGCGGCTCACTGGTTAGTCTATTGATCAGGAGGTCGGGGGTTCGAGGCCAGATATCACCAAGCTGCCTCCCACACACAAAAATGGCATATTTAGTGTTTATTTCATTGGAAATATCCCAGTGTTTTCTTTCTTGTGAGAAATGGACCAGGATGTCGACCCCCTTCTGGTTCTGACCCTGAGTTTGGATTGCTCTTTTGGACATAGGGGTGCGTCCAGAAGGGCGTCCATTTTTATTTGGGGGTTCCGTTTACTTTCTGGGTTTTTTTTTGTAGGGAAGCAAAACTGTATTTTTGTTTTCTTTGCTGTGTGTGTGTGTGTGTGTGTGTGTGTGTGTTGTGTGTGTGTGTGTGTGAGAACATAATTTAAATCATAGAAAAACAATTAGCATTGCTTGAAACCGTCATACAGTGCACATGTAAACAAGAACTGTAAACAAGAACCGGGGGCACAGGTGGTTTAGTGGTTAGCACGTTCGCCTCACACCACCAGGGTCGGGGTTCGATTCCCATCTCGGCCATGTGTGTGTGGAGTTTGTGCATGTTCTCCCCGTGCCTCAGGGGGTTTTCTCCGGGTTCTCTGGTTTCCCCGGTCCAAAAACACGTACGGTAGGTTGATTGGCACCTTGGAAAATTGTCCCTAGTGATGGGTTGGAATTCCATCCAGGGTGTATCCTGCCTTAATGCCCATAGACGCCTGAGATAGACACAGACTCCACGTGACCCGAGGGAAGATCGGATGATAGCGGTAGAAGATGATGAATGAATGAATGAATATATATATATATATATATATATATATTCTTATTCAGGCATGCAACATGCAACATTAGGAATAAGACCCCCCCTCCCCCCCCGAAACGAATGACCTGCTGAGTAATCTCGAGAGAAAGAGGGATAAAGCAGCTTTAACACACAAATAGTGTGATACACTCTTAATCCCTGGAGCCTGAATAGAATCCTGTAAGAATTGAAGCCCATTACTGCGTTGTAGGCGCTTTTTTTTTCCTTTTAAGCCGTGTTCATAAAGCCATGTAGATCAAAAACCCATTGGACGTTGAAGGAAAGATGTGGGTAAATACCCTCCGTGTAAACGTTCAAGCCGAGGAAAAGATGATGTTTTGTTGTATCGTTTCATAAAAATAATAAACACAAGACGGGGATTATGAGTATAATAATAATAATAATAATAATAATAATAATAGTGTTATGAATACAGTAATTGGTTATATATATATGAATGAATGATCATTTGCATATGTAAACAGTATATAGGGGGAGGTAATACAGTGGGTAAATGAGAAATGCTTATAAGTATATATATATATATATATATATATATATATATATCTATATATATATATATATGAGCAAGAATATATTGTAAACATGACAGAATTAATTGCATATAAATACACATAGAAGCATTATACTGTATACAAGAAAGAAAAGAAATAATACTTATATATAGTGTATATATTATATATATTACACATAGTGTGTGTGATTGTGAGTTTAGTAAAGAAACAGCCGTAAGGGAATAATAAATCTGTGTCTGAACCTGCTTGTCTTGGTCCGGCTTGGACCTGCTGTAGCGCCTCCTAGAGGGCAGGAGGACAAAGATCCTAAAAGATCCTATAAGCCGGAAGAGAGACGTCCTTTATGATCATGCGTGCTGGTCAACAGCATCTTGTGTTAGCAGCATCTTGTGACTTGCTCATAACCGTGTCTCTCCCTCTGTATTGAAAACGCACGGCAAGCTCGCATCATATACGTGATACACCACAATCTACAAGAGCAAGCCATGCAGTAACGAAGAAGAGTGTGTGTGTGTGTACACGTTTAAGCCTTGCAATTTCCATTCCAGATATTCAGCAGCGCTTTGTGCAGAGCCCCCCGAGCCGGTTGTGGTGTTACCATGGCTACCTCCTCTCGGTCCAGGTTATTTATAGCATCCACCAGCATTCGCCACCTCTTCGAGAGGTGTGCTTGTGCCAAAATGGTAGCCAAAAATGGGCGGAGGCCACGGAAATACCAAGCAGGGAAAAACAAATAAGCCTGGAGAAGAGCTGAACGGTGCATTGCTTTAAGTAAAGGTTGTGAAAGTATAATATGATGAAGTACTTTGAAGAAACTGCAAATAAAATGAAAATAATAAATATACAGCAAATATACAGACACTCATGATGCAACATATTTGAATAGCATGAATCTCTTTTTGATGACATCGGCATTGTATTCGTACGTCTTATTGCTTGTATATTGTTGTATTATTTGTTGTTTGTTTTTGTTTTCATTGTGTCCTTCAGTGTCATTCTTGTTGTTTTGTTTTGTAGAAAATCCAACATATGCAAAAGCATCTTTTAGTGTGTCATTTGTAGATTATGGCATGCAATTTACACGTGCAAAATTACACCATTGGTGTGTGAAACATTTATCATGTGATGTCTGATGTTTCTAAATAACAACAACATGATTCCCTCTGATGAAACAAAAGCAAAATGAATAAAATGAATTCATATGTCGTCGGCTGAGACTGAGCGAAATGTTCCTTCCAACATCTTTCGTATCTTCTTCCCGACTTCTGCAGATGAAGCAACAAACCCGAGTTTTGTTTGTTTGTGGATCGTGGGAGAGTTCATTTATATCCACAGGATGTTTATTTATCCATGTGGAGAACATGTGGAGTCTTCTGGGATGTTACTTTTCATTTTTAAGAAATATTACAATTTTTACAGTTATTCATTTTGTCTCACACCTCCAGGGTCCGGGTTCGATTCCCGTCTCGGTCCATGTGTGTGTGTGGAGTTTGCATGTTCTCCCAGTGCCGGGAGAACCCGGGGGTTTTTTCTCCGGGTTTTCTCCGGTTTCCTCCCGGTAGGTTGATTGGCACCTTGGACGAATTGTTCCTAGTGTATGAATGTGTGTGTGTGTGTGTGTGTGTGTGGTGTGTGTGTGTGTGTGTGTGTGTGTGTGTGTGTGTGTGTGCGATGGGTTTTTGCATTCCATCCAGGGTGTATCCTGCCTTAATGCCCATAGACACCTGAGATAGACACAGACTCCCTGTGACCCGAGGGAAGATCAGATAAAGCGGTAGAAGATGAACATACTGCAATATATATATATATATATATATATATATATATATATATATACATATTAGATAGATTAGATAGATAGATAGATAGATAGATAGACAGATAGATAGATAGGCACAGGATCCCCATGACTTGAGGGAAGATAGGATATAGCAGTAGAAGATGAATGAATGAATGTATATATATATATATATATATATATATATATATATATATATATATATATATATAGATATATATATATATATATCTATATCTATACGTAAATGTTTTGGTTTATTAGGTGAAAAACATCAGTACTACAATCCAGTACACACATTTGTTTTTCTCAAGCGTCCACACAACACATGAAACTTAGACCTGGAATGAATGGGGAAGGGGGGGCATAAATAAACGAGTGATACGAACCCTCATTGTTATGGATGACCTGCGTCTCCAGAGTCTCGTTTGCAAAATATTGGCTCAGCCAAACCTGTCTCCACAGCGACTTCGAGCCGAGATCCCTCAACCCATGCCAGCGCCTATCACCATAGTAACCGTGTAGCGGCAACCGTACACACTCGCTAGCTAAATCGACAGTAACTACTCTGAGTGTAGAGTGATTATTACTGAGTGCTGAGTTTATTGTGGAAGCACAAGAGGCGTTTAAAGGCGACATCAAAGAGACGAAGGCGTATAACAAAACAATATTCTTTTCAGAGCCTGGAAATAAATAAATAAATAAATAAATAAATAAATAAATAAAATAAACTACGTGAAATGTGTTGCCCCGGAGCTTTGCTTTGTGTGCGGGGGAAAAGTAATTTCTTGAGATTCTTGAGATTCTTTAATAAAGACATTTTATTATATACACGTACCATTTAATACAAATGATCTTATTAACAAAAAAGAAAGAGAATTTATTTCGCTTCAATAACATACATTCTTTTATATTCATTTTTCTGATTCAGATTCATATTGATTCCCGGTTTTTATTCCGTCCCGATCTCAGATGCGTAGTCATGTTGTGTTCTAGCAACATATTAGTTTATTACAATAAATACACGTAGCTTTGTCTTTGTCTACAAATTTTAACCACACTTTTGAGCTCTTCCCGCTGTCCATCATGTAAACTGAGGTTCTGATTACCACATAAGGTCCTGGCAGATCAGACTAGTTAAAGGTCCTGGAAGATTACTCTGGTGAAAAAAAAATGCCCCAAGGAATCAATAAGACGAATTTAGATGAACAAGTATCCTATTCTTCATCGTAAGTATCCGATTCCAGAAATCCCAACCCTAGTGAAGTGTAATGATGATACGGGGTGTCGTTTTTTCCCACTACCATACTACAAACTGCGACGTAGAATCAAAATGTTTCACGATGTTTACAAGATTTTATTTATCTACATTTACACGCTAATACCTTCAAAATAGTCCTCTTGAACGCGTCATGGAGGTCCTGGAACTGTCGATGGCCTCGAGTAACTATACCACAGTGTGAAAAATCACACACAGATAATGCATTTTGAGGTCCTGATATAGCTACACTATATAGTTTGATTTGAACAGGAAAACAACGCTAACATTGATCTTATTCTGAAGTACAAAACGAGGGCAGGTAAAAACAATAAAATGTTGTTTTATTTTGCCTTAATTGATGAATACGGTGGAATTTTATCGCTTTGCCTCCTTCTTCTTTGATCTTTACGCGAGAGTGCGGCTACAGGTCTTCTGTTGAAATTTAAAATAGCCTTTTTTGTATTCTTTTATTTTATACTGTTGGTAAACAGTGCTGGCTGGCCGCATATTATTAATTCCATGACGAAGACTCCGCATTTGCCCCCCCCCCCCCCTCCCCAGGCCGGACTATGGACATGCCTGCGTTAAACGGTACGGTTTATATTCCTTCTGCGCTAAACGATTCATGGGTCTGGATGAATTCCAAAAATATCCATAGTAACTCTTTTGACATTAAATTATTCTTTGACACTTCCTCAATAATGTTTGTAACCTTGAACGGGAAACCATGAACCGCTTTTCTTTTTGTATGCTGCATACTTTTAGTAATCAGAAAGCCGTTGTCCTTCGACCATCGCACACGGAGAAGAGAAAATAAACCTACACAAACTGTCACGTCAACATGTCACTGATTTAGGCTTCATGGCAGACTGTCGAAGATAATCTTGCATATTAAACAAAATGTGTTATGTTTATGGAGTCATATGACCTCATTAAAAAATAAACAATAATAAAAAAATCACGCTGGGCATTTTTGCAGTGTATTATTGTTTTCCCGCAGACTTTTTATGTGCATTTTTGCGCTTACTCTTAAGGAAAGGAAAACACAAAATGTCCAAAAGACTTTTTCTCATGACGTCCGGCTTTTCTTGAACATTCCATAAGTGTATCTGCGACCAAATCCATTTCAACTCCTCTGCTAGACTTTGAGCATGTGCAGTGTAAGACTTTTCGAGTCCCGGATCTGTGCAGCAGACATGCGATTCCCCCCCTTTCTCAAAACCCACGAGCTTGGGAGCAATGAATAGACCAGATGAAAGATAGCAGCGGAAGGTTTATTCAGAAGTGCTCGAAATACATCGACACACACCGGACATTATATACCGTAATAAAAAGCGGATCTGGCAAACATACCGTGTCTAAGGAGTGAAAAACAAGTCTATATTTAATTAGTGGTATTTTGCTTAAGTCCTATATGATCCTGGCCAAGGCCGGGATGACCTTGCGAAACATCTGTGTGAGAACAAGCTGGACTGGGATGAAGACTTGGACACGAGAGGTATAAGTTCACTCCTATGTGTAACCAGAGATATTATTTCTAGGTACGCATAGTAACTGGCAAAAACATGTCTGATAAAGGAACTGGAACATGGGAAAGCTAGGAGTTTCGGTCATGTTGACATAGAACAGGATACCTTATTTTGTATACCACCTCCCGTCCAACTCAGTACAGCCATCTTTCTACAAGAAGATTAACATGTGTGATGAGGTAAACTTGAGCAAAATATATTCTCACAATCAGACACGGGATGTTTGCCAGATCCGCCTTTTATTACGGTATATAATGTCCGGTGTGTGTCGATGTATTTCGAGCACTTCTGAATAAACCTTACGCTGCTTTCTGCTATCTGGGAGGGGGTGGAGCTAAGTGGTCTAAGGCGCTGGGCTGCTGATCGGAAGATCCGGGTTCGAGCCCCGGTATGGCCAAGCTGCCACCCTTGGGTCCTTGAGCAAGACCCTTAACCCTCTGTGCTCCAGGGGCGCCGTTTCATGGCTGACCCTGTGCTCTGACCCCAAACTACCAACATCAAGCTGTGATATGCGATTGAAAAGTCTTACATGCAGATTGCTACAGATGCAGGATGCGAGCTCTGACACTCCCTGACCATCCGATCAAAAAAACTCTAGCATAAACTTAAAAGCACCACAACTTAAATTCCTTGTTGGCGCTGAAACTCCGCCCCTCGGTTGGCGTGTACGACAGCCTGAAGAGAGGTACATGATGTGTAAAGGAAAAAGAAAGGGGTTTACTATTGCAGGAAAATAATCAATTATAGGCCGGTGTGATGCAACTCAGTGTAAAGTAGAGTTTCTCTCACCACCCGGGAGTATGTTTTTTTTTTTTTTTGTTTGTTTGTTTTTTTGGTCACGTCAGGTTTATTCCTCTTAAAAGCTGTATCAGGCAAATCAGTGTCATGTTTATTGGCCACCTTACAAGGTCCTATAATCACTTATAAAGTCATTTAAAGTCATTTCGTACTGTTTTGTTTTGAAAAAAAAGTGCCACTACCGAGATATTGTGGTGAATCTCCTGTAAAATAAATATATATATATAAAGGTCTGGGCGATACATCATATTTTGGTGGGGTTGTTATGTTTATCCTGCAGCGCAACACATACACACACACACACACACACACACACACACACACACACACAGACACACACACACACACACACCTCCACATTCAACAACATGGTTGTGTTTGGAATAAATGAGTCGTGCTGCTTCCTTTACAAACTTTAGATAAATGTTAAAGTTTTGGGGTTTTGGTTGGTTGAACACCTGAAACCTGATGAAACTCCGCCCCCTCTTGGAATCGAGCTCTTCGGATTGGTCGGAGCACCGCCATGATGCATTTGGTATTTCGCAAGGGTCGGAGCGGGAGGCGGAAAAACTACGGACGCTTGTTGTGCCAAACCCAGGTGGAATCGTAAAATTCCATTTTCGTATTTTCGCAAACCATAAACTCGAATTAATCGATAATAACGATTATAATCTCCCATATTTAATGCACCAATATTCGAGTAATACAATATTCGTTTGCGTGTATATGTCTTTGATCATTTTTCATGGATTATTGGCGAACTAAAGAGATAATACTTTTATTTCGTTTGACTTCAACGTTCCATGTTAAATGTTACGGCGGGGATTTGGTTTGTTGAACGTCGAAAACCGAACCGTTTCCATAAGACTGATGAAGCCCCGCCCCCTCTCGGAAACGAGCTCTTCGGATTCGCCAAGGAGCCGCCACGTTGTATTTGGTATTTCTCTAGTG
>JACRUU010000009.1:1617666-1627666 GCA_030449085.1 Kryptopterus vitreolus | reverse complement strand
AGTAAGTACCGTATTTACTGTATACATTACTGTGTTCTTTTACACTGTTTATTCCTAATAAATGTATTAGTTATTGTTTTTTCTTAAGTGGAACGTTCAGGAATGCGAGCGATTAAACGAGCGTTTTTTTAGCCTATATCTTACCAAAATATAATAGACATGCATAGTTAATAATAATAATAATAATAATAATAATAATAATAATAATTTCCTACATTATAAAGGTTATTAAATGTCCCCTGACGGACACCTGAATGCAAAAACAACTGTTCGTTATAGCAGGCATTATTACAGTCCATAATCCATCCTCAGTACCTTCATGGATCCCTGTGGAACCTCCATCATCTTCTTCTTCTTCTTCTTCTTCTTCTTCTTCTTCTTCTTCAGCAGAAGTGAACTCTAAACGAAAAGGACTTTATCCAGAGCGAGAATGTCAGAAAAGGACTGTAACACTTATACTCATTATCCTTTCATTATAAGCCCCGACACCTTCCACAAGCCCCTGCGGCGATCCGGGCAGCTTTATCTATTTATTTATCTATTATTTATTTATTTATTTATTTATTTCAATCCCTGATAATTAAACCGTAATTATCTGTAACACAACGTACAGAGTTGTTTATGAAGTGTCCATTAAGAAGTACTTGACCACACGGCGTTTGGGTCTCTTCCAGCGTCAGGGCTTACACCGGAATTCCTTCTTGACGTTGCCAAATCCCGTGTTAATGGATTTATTTATCCATAAATAAAAGATAAGAGGTCGCAGGGCTCCGTAGGGATCAGGATTTGTGCACGTTCACTACTGAACTTAAAAATCCTTTAGCCGTGATAAAAAATATCGAATTCTTTCCTGGCAGATGGTTTGTGTAAGGAATATATATATATATATATATATATATATATATATATATATATATATATATATATATATATATACATATATATATATATAGATATATATATATATATATATATATATATATTATATATATATATATATTATATATATATAGTATGCCGGGAAAACGGAGAGTCACATGATGCAAAACAATTCTGGTGCATTTTGTTTCTTTTTTATTATAAGTTTATCGATAAAAGCAAAACAATAAGATCAGAACAGGCACGGCAAGTATTCGAACCTATTAATAAAAATATAACAACAACAATGCATTATTAATGTGAGAGAGTGTCCGTGGAAAGGCAAAAGGGCAAAAGAAAAGACAAATAATTAAATGAATGAAAAAAGACGACATGAACACAAAAACTGAACAAAATAGTGCCAAAAAAAAGTGCAAACAAGAAATAATCCATTATTCAAATATTGATTCATATTGATTCATTGTTTAATTATTAATGAGGTGGAGGGGGCGTGGCTCAGTGCTTTTAAGGAGCTGGGTTACTGGTTGGAAGGTCGATGGTTGGAACCCTCGGTATCGCCAAGCTGCCACACTTAGGTCCACAATTAACTCTCTGTGCTCCAGGGGGCGCTGTATTATGGCTATCTCTACTCTCTGCCCCCCCATCCCTCACTCCCCGCCAAAAAAATCAAGCTGTGATATGCAAGGAAAGTAATTTCCCTCACAAGTAAGCAAAAAAAGCTTAAAAAAAAACAAAAATGGATTTTATGATTTCACCTCGGTTTGACACATCGGGCTTCCGTAGTTTTCCACCTCTCTCCCCGCATTACACATGAAAAATCGGAAATACAACATGGCGGCGCTCTGAATCCGAAGTGCTCGTTTCCAAGAGGGGGCGGGGTTTCATCAGCCGTGTGGAAATGGTACGGGTTGCAAGTAAAGGAAGCAGCACGAATCATTTATTCCAAACTGAACCACGTTGCTGAATGCGGAGGTGTGTGTGTGTGTGTGTGTGTGTGTGTGTGTGTGTGTGTGTGTGTGTGGCGCTACGGGACAAACATGACAACCCCAAAACACCCACTACAAACAGGAACAAACAGCGCACACATTTTTCCACTGTATCCAAAATCGAATTTTGTCTAAAAAAATTGGCGATACGATGTATATGACGTATCGTCCAGCTCTTGGTAGCAGGGATGGACAGCTTTTCATTGGATAGCAGTTTTCCTTTCCACCAATCTCTGATATTATTTTTTGCAAAGTCTTTGCTTCTGTGTGTGCGTTTACGGCTTCCTCACTTTCCACGATTTAATCATCCCAACATCCCCGACGTTACCATTTAATCTCTTTAAATATTTATTAATGAAACCTATGGCTGGTTTTAAAGTGCATTAAGGCACCGCAGCGGGTTTGGCAGAGCGAACTGAACATTTTCAGTTTGATGGTTTAATTCTTGTTTCTGGAAAAGAAAAAAAAACAAAACAAATCTCTGGATTTTGGCTAATCTCGATTTGCATCATCGGGCTAACTCACAAATCCTGCTTTCTGGAGCAGATCCCCGGAGATTCGCCGGCCTACACTGTGCCACTGTGTTTCTTTTCTTCCTTTGCTCAGAGAGCACCAGATGTAACTCCCGTCTAACCCCGGAATTGCGTCCGACTGATTGACAGATTGATAGCATTGAAACACTGTAATGTAGGTTTAAAGGAACATTGCGATATTCGAGGAATTTTAAAGAGTGGAAGCTTTTCACAGGAATGAACGGTGGGAATAAAACAGGAAGGTACAAAATTCCAAGTTAGCTTTTAACAGGGAAATTAAATCCACTTGAAAAAAAATATGCAGGAAATGCAGGATCATCGTGATTAACCAAAAATATTGAATGCAAACAATTTCGGTCGAATTTCTACCCTTCACATTGGTCAATCACATGCACACAGTGCATTACCGCAGGGCCACTGAGGCCACGCCCCCTAGCATGCACCATTTACTCGTTATTAACGTGTAAATAATGCAGGATAAAAATGTCCTTGGCAAATATTCACTTAAATTGCGTACATATTACATTAAAACTGCTGTGTGCTAAATATACTAACAATTAAAACTTATAATACTTTTATTATTAAAAATAATACTACTTAAAAAAAAAAATATATATATATATATAATAAATATAATTTAAAAAAAAATAAGTTACCGAGGGAGGTGTTAACTCAGTGGTTAAGCCTTGAGGCATTGGCCTCTGGACCGGAAGATCGCAGGTTCAAATCCCACCACAACCAAGCTGCCACTATTGGACCCTTGAGCAAGGCCCTTAACCCTCTATGGCTTAGTTGTAGGTCACTCTGGATAAGTCTATCTCAGGCGTCTATGGGCATTAAGGCAGGATACACAAAACACTGGATGGAATGCCAACCCATGTTGCAGGACACACACACACACACACACACACACTTCATACACTAGGGACAATTTTCCAAGGTGTCAATCAACCTACCGTGCATGTTTTTGGACCGGGGGAGGAAACCGGAGAACCCGGAGAAAAACCCCCTGAGGCACGGGGAGAACATGCACAAACTCCACACACACATGGCCAAGACGGGAATCGAACCTGGACCCTGGAAATGTGATGTGAACGTGCTAACTTCTAAACCACTGAGCCCCCCTCACTGAATATGACATGTGTAATTCACTGTATCTAAACATATTTCTTTGCGGTGGTCGTTGGTTTTCTGGTTACAGATATGAGCTCTTCAGGGAGACCGGAAGAGTCGTGCATTTTCAATTTTCCTCGCCGAACACACCTGCTGTGCGCTAATCTGCTAACCATCGAGCTTCTTAACGGCGTTCGGGACGAGGAGCTTTTAAACCATGTGCAGGGGATCACTCGGGGATGAAACACGAACCTGTGCTCGGGAGTCGACCTTATGTCATGCTTCAGGCTGCTATTGATTGAATTAGAAGGGTTGTATTTTTAGTCGTATGTACGTTTCGATCCCGGATGATGGAATCCTTTCGTGATTCATTTCTTTGTCCTGGTGCATAAAACGTCGCTGGTTCAAATCCCACTAAATGCATTGCACAAGCAGGAGGGTTTATTTTTATTATAAGTGCATTTTTATAGTTTGGGTCAGTCTGTGATCATTGTTAAAATGTATAGTATGGTAGACAGTCCACATAAGGCATTATAAATGCGTGTAGCCTTTGAGAGGGAGTGGCAGCTTGGTGCTTTGGGTTTAGTGATCAGAAGATCGAGAGGGCAATTACTGGGCCCTTAAGCAAGGCCCTTAACCCTCTGTGCTCCAGGGCCGCTGTATCATTTTCTGTATCACCAGAAAACCCTTTTCTGGCTTTTATGAAACCACTTCAATGCATCAAAAGTAAATGTGCAAATCGAGCCACAGGGGTTTCAGCAGTGCATTCGCTTAATTCTTGCTCATAATTTGCCATTTTGGGGGCCTTTATATATATATATATATATATATATATATATATATATATATATATATATATATATATATATATTCATTCATTCATTCATTCATTCATTCATCTTCTACCATTATATTCGATCTTCCCTCGGGTCATGGGGAGTCTGCGTCTATATCAGGGCATTAAGGCAGGATACACCCTGGATGGAATGCCAACCCATCGCACACACACACACACACACACACACACACACACACACACACACACACACACACACACACACACATTCATACACTAGGGACAATTTTCCAAGGTGCCAATCAACCTACCGTGCATGTTTTTGTACCGGGGGAAAACCGGAGAACCCGGAGAAAACCCCCCTGAGGCACGGGGAGAACATGCAAACTCCACATGAGTGGATGAGGCTCGATTCGAACCCGGACCACCCATATATATATATAGCAAGGCAGGTAACCATTATAACAAGGTGGTGTAATGTATTCGAGGGTTCTGACTCATTTGGCAACTTAATGAGTGTCATTGCTCAACCCTCGATTTGTTTGTATGCGGTACAAATGGAGAATTTCTGCCATCTCATGCATTTAAACAATACAATTAGCATTCATTGATTGAATTCTGGGATATGTGCTGTTCAGGCCTGTGTTTTCTGAGCGAGGTGATTGGAACGGTCCGTGATCTGAAGCTGGGAATTATTGGACAAGTCTAACATAACATGAATGTAACGCCTAGCCACGCCCCCTTTAAAAAAAAAAGCATAAATAGCAAACATGTGCGTAACTAGCGTGCAAGTGATTAGCATGAGGACATTTAGGATATTCTGTTGATTTACATTTCAGCACATTTCCTTTGATCAGTAATTTTAAAGTGATTAATACTAGAGTCTTCCTCGCCGCATCACCTCTTCCATCTCGTTCTTATGATAGCGCCCCCTGGTGGCTGTTAGTCCCGGAAAATATATAGATTAGCCACAGTGATGTATTCCTCGCAGGGTTCAAAGTGTGGGGGGAAAAAGCAGCCGCTAATCGTCCGGAAAATACGGTAATTATTCTCGTAACAGGATTTTACTGTCAAAATGTCCTCGTCAATCACGTGATCATTAAAAAGAATTTTTTTTCCTCCTGATTTTTTTCGAACTTTTTTTCGAACTTTTTTCGTGACTTGTGGAAGTATTTTGTAGGTGTGAATGTGAGGAGGAGACCGAAAGCGATTGGGCCCGGCGGAAACCTCGGACGAGTTGCATATAACATTTTTTTTCTCTGGCTCCGCCCACGTGGGTAACGATGCACAGTATGGAGGAATACGGCGGAATACAGAGAAATACCTACTTGTACCTGCTTGTTCGTTTTCCCATTTGAATCGGAGGAGCCCGAAAGCCATGCGTCCTGGGGCCCGGCGGCCCTCAGATGAGTCGCGTATACTGTTTATTTTTCTCCTCTGGCTCCGCCCACGAGCATAACAGTACACGGTACGGAGGAATATGGCGGAATATCCGTTCGTCCCTTTTCCTATTTTGAGTCGGAGGAGACCGAAAGTGATGTGTCCTGGGGCCCGGAGGAACCTCGGATGAGTCTCGTATATCGGTTCGATACACCGGTAACGATACACGGTACGGAGGAATACGTAAGATTCTACACTGGCAATACGCTGCCTAGCCAACCAATCACAGATCCTTGTGCTCTGCGTCCAAGTGAAAACCAACATTTACTTGCCGTCATTTAACAATCACATATGTGTATGGATCGATATCGAACCCCATACCCCCCATATTTATTTAAGATGAATCATATTATATATGAGGGGCACGGTGGCTTAGTGGTTAGCACGTTCCCCTCACACCGCCAGGGTCCGGGTTCGATTCCCGTCTCGGCCATGTGTGTGTGGAGTTTGTGCATGTTCTCCCCGTGCCTCAGGGGGTTTTTCTCCGGGTTCTCCGGTTTCCTCCCCCGGTCCAAAAACATGCACGGTAGGTTGATTGGCACCTTGGAAAATTGTCCCTAGTGTATGAATGTGTGTGTGAATGTGTGTGTGTGTATCCTGTGATGGGTTGGCATTCCATCCAGGGTGTATCCTGCCTTAATGCCCATAGACGCCTGAGATAAGCACAGACTCCCCGTGACCCGAGGGAAGATCGGATAAAGCGCTAGAAGATGAATGAATGAATTACTGAATATATATATATATATATATATATATATATATATATATATGTATATATATAACCCAGGTTTTTTTCTCCGGGTTCTCCGGTTTCCTCCGCCGGTCCAAAAACATGCACGGTAGGTTGATTGGCACCTTGGAAAATTGTCCCTAGTGTATGAATGTGTGTGTGATTGTGTGTGTGTGTGTGTGTGTGTGTGTGTGTGTGGTTGTGTTCTGCGATGGGTTGGCATTCCATCCAGGGTGTATCCATAGAGAGATTGAAGATCGGATATAGCAGAAGATAGAAGATGAATGAATGAATGAATTATGTCATGTATGTCATTCTTATGGCTATCATGTGATAATGGCTTATGGAGAGACACGTCACTGATATACAATGGTATCTCCACAAAGCTGTTGTAAGTGATGGCGCAGTGACTCCTGGAAGAACATGTTTATGTAATGGCTCCGTCGTAATAAAATGCCCCCCCCCTCCATAGCTGTATTGGAAATGTGATAAACCGTGCAAGAGATAACGCTCCTGGAGCGTGAAGTCCGGTACGGCATCGACTAGACGCAGGATGATTAATGGCACCGAGTCAGGAACAATAGCAGCTTTTACATATCTCCCTCTGTTCTGCCTCGCACTCGAATTCACCGAGGCAGTTAATGTAAAACACCTCCGTCAAGTTTTTAATCACGCAGCACCTGAAGTGCACGTGGGATGTTGGGTCCGGACGCCTTTCCCGGGCGACTTCCCAGTGTCCCAGTGTAAGTCAGTAATGGATTTTCTCCTATTGTTAGATCGTTCCGAATGTAAATAGATATTGAAGCGCAGAGGTCTTTTTTTTTTTTTTTTTCAGAGGCGTTTTTTTTTTTTTTTTTTTTTTTTTTTGGCACTCGCGCCCGCCAAAAATACGATTTCTGCTCCAACTGCACGAGTATCTCATTAGTATGCCTTCATTTTGTAAACAGGTCAAAACGGATGCACTGAGAATTTCACTATATATATATATATATATATATATATATATATATATATTATATTATATTTTTTTTTTTTTTTTTTCATATACAATTACAAAATTTTCATTTTTTTTCTGTATTAAAGCAGAACGATTTTTTGCATTTATTATTATTATTATTATTATTATTATTATTATTATTATTATTATTATTATTATTTATTTACATTTACATTACTGAGCTGCTCCCCCTCCCTAGAGGATAGAGGATAAAGGATAGATGGAGGATAGAGATAGAGGATGTCTATGTCTATATGAGTCTAAGCCAACCGTGTATTCCGCATAGTTTTTTTTGTAGGACATTGGACAACATTGGGACTTCTTGTTGACTCATCAAATGAATGATGTCATGTGCAAGCCAAGACTATGACCTCATGACCTCTATTATTACCTCAGCATTCGTGTTTACTGATTAATATTGTCCTGACGATGAAGGTTTCTTCTTCTTCTTCTTCTTCTTCTTCTTCTTCTTTGGCCTTGGTTGCAATATTTGACACAGTGATGTGACTGAATCAAAGTTACTAGATTTTGGGCTCCCAAAAATCCGGCCCTTCTCGAGGTTTCTGTCTTATATAGTCTCGTATTTAAACGTCTTAAATTTAGGCCGTTAAAAAGGCGAATATTTTTGGAATTATTGTGATTTACGTCTAAATTTAAGCAGGTCTAATTTTTAAGGTTTCTTCTTCAGTGAAATGCTCCTGTTGACGATGTTGTGGTTTGTTCTTTCGCTATGTAATTAGTGTCTATTACAAATGCAAAACACACACTGCAAGCATCATCTTAGTCTATGACCAAATTTAATTGGTTTTAAAGTCTTACATTTGATCCGACGAAATCAGCCGGTTTCTTCGGGTAGGGTTTAAATTTCATCAATTTCCGATTATTAGCGATTCCCAGTTTCGATTCCAAACGGTGAACGAGACGCTTAGTCGTGTTGGTCGTGTGCACTTGGCTTTGTTGTCGTTTTTTACAAAGCGTAGCAGCACTTTTTGATCGCTTCACGCAATCCATCTTATAAACTGATGTTTTAAATGACCATATAAGGTCCTGGCAGATTGGATGAATGGAAGGTCCTTGAAGATTGGATTTATGGTAGGTCCTGGCAAATTGGATGTATGGAAGGTCCTGGCAAATTGGATGTATGGAAGGTCCTGGCAGATTGGATGCATGGAAGGTCCTGGCAGATTGGATGCATGGAAGGTCCTGGCAAATTGGATGCATGGAAGGTCCTGGCAGATTGGATGTATGGAAGGTCCTGGCAGATTGGATGCATGGAAGGTCCTGGCAGATTGGATGCATGGAAGGTCCTGGCAGATTGGTAGGTGGAAAAAAAATTGTCCCCAGTAATCGATAAGAGGAATGGAAATTTTAATTTTATAACAAGTATCTGATAATCTGTATTATTATTCATCTTCTACCACTTTACCCACTAGGGTAAATTTTCCAAGGTGCCAATCAACCTACCGTGTATGTTTTTGGACCGGGGGAGGAAACCGGAGAACCCGGAGAAAAAATCCCCTGAGACACGGGGAGAACATGCACAAACTCCACACACACATGGCCGAGACGGGAATCGAACCCGGACCCTGGAGGAGTGAGTCGAACGTGCTAACCACTAAGCCCCCCCTCCTATATTATTATACTATAATATATATATATATATATATATATATATATATATATATATATATATATATATATATATATATTATATATATCCCCTGAATTCCCTGGTCCGGGTTTAAGTGTTCAGTGCAATCAGATTTGCGGCTGTCTTGAATGTTATCCAGTAATATTTCTTATCTAAAGTGATGCATTTTGTTGTTATTGTTATTATTATTATTATTATTAGTATTGTTGCCCCATACCACACTGTAATTAAATCCTCCTGAACAGCGCATGGTTTTTCGCTTTCCCAGCTTTTCCTGAAAATAGCTCATGAACCTCTGTGGCTGTGATTTGTGTGCAAAATGCTATCACATTACGCTGATGGCAGTCAGGGAGGCTCTCTGATTGGTTTGGGTTTTAGATGACAGGTGAGTCATGGTTTTGACACCCTCAGGAGACGACTTGATCACAGGCGCAGGAAAGCTCGAGTGACTGACGAAAAGATTACGTCCTGTGATGTAAGCACACATATATATATATATATATATATATATATATATATCTATATATATATATATATATATATATATATATATATATACTATATATATATATGGCATGGCTTACTCTCAGCCAATCAGAACACTTCTGGGAGTTTTAAAAATTAATCGTTCATTCTTATAACGTCGACCTAATTTAGCAATTTTGTATGTAAGTGTTTTGTTATTAATGTTAGCTG
The DNA here is from genome assembly GCA_030449085.1 of Kryptopterus vitreolus. NCBI lineage: Eukaryota > Metazoa > Chordata > Actinopteri > Siluriformes > Siluridae > Kryptopterus > Kryptopterus vitreolus. The sequence goes on along the minus strand of JACRUU010000009.1, from coordinate 1,617,845 downwards.
TTGCTAGAAAAGGTTTTTTCATCGTTTCTACGTTTCTACCTCAAACCACACTAACGCAAAAACAGAAACATAAATCTTAAATCATAAGATATAAAAAAATAAGAAAAAAAAAAACAAAAAAAAATGTCACTCTTCTGGGTTCGAATGCAGAATTAATGCACTCGGAATCGAATGAAATG
>JACRUU010000009.1:1567666-1612666 GCA_030449085.1 Kryptopterus vitreolus | reverse complement strand
TTTCTCCGGGTTCTCCGGTTTCCTCCCCTTCCTCCTTTCCTTCCCCTCGGTCCAAAAACATGCACGGTAGGTTGATTGGCACCTTGGAAAATTGTCCCTAGTGTATGAATGTTTCTGTGTGTGTGTGTGTGTGTGTCCTGCGATGGGTTGGCATTCCATCCAGGGTGTATCCTGCCTTATAAATATAAATAAAGTATATAAAGTTTAAATAAGGTTATGCATTGAGTTTCAGTGTAAATTAGGGAGTAAATAGTAATTAATTGTGCAGCACGGTAGTGCAGTCGGTATCTTCAGAGTCTATATGTAGTTCTATTGTTCTCTCTATTGCTCTATATGGAGTTTTCGCCTTTTTCTCCATTCTGTGAAAATTGTATATCAGTCTGGGAAAATGACCCAGTGTTGATGTAGCTGGATTTCTGCCAGAGCGTTGATTTTGCCCCGTGTTTCTGTTCGTTACTATTTGACGCCTCGACTTTAACATTTTTTTTTATTGTTGTATAGTTTCTTAAAGATACTGTAAAGATGCCGGGTGACGTTGTAAACGCATTCTGTACTAAAATAATAGCGCTCTGTGTGTGTTTCCTCACACTCGTCGGTTAAACTTGCGGGTATTTATAGCCCATAGTGAAAAAAGGACATGAACCAAATTCAGGTTCATGAAAAAAAAGCAAATAAAACAAACAGAAAATGTGTCACATTCAGAAAAATATTACCTCGAAAGTAGATAAAAACATTGTGTTTTATATACAATATACTACAGTTGTGTTTAATATGAATAAAATAAAATAAATTTAGATAAATTAAGATAAATTAATAAATCAACAAATGAATAAATTAATAACTTATTAAATTAATACATTTCATGTTTCTAATAAGGGCCACGGTGGTTTAGTGGTTAGCACGTTCGCCTCACACCGCCAGGATCCGGGTTTGATTCCCGTCTCGGCCATGTGTGTGTGTGGAGTTTGTGCATGTTCTCCCCGTGCCTCAGGAGGTTTTTCTCCGGGTTCTCCGGTTTCCTCCCCCGGTCCAAAAACATGCACGCTAGGTTGATTGGAACCTTGGAAAATTGTCCCTAGTGTATGAATGTGTGTGTGTGATTGTGAGTGTGTGTGTGCCCTGTGATGGGTTGGCATTCCATCCAGTGTGTATCCTGCCTTAATGCCCATAGACGCCTGAGATAGGCACAGACTCCCCGTGACCAGAGGGAAGATCGGATATAGCGGTAGAAGATGAATGAATGAATGTTTCTAATACTGTAACTAACTGTAACAGATATATAATTATATACCTTTAACACAAAATCTCTCCTTTTAATCAAATTATTGATTATTTAATAATTATTTTACACTGGAAATGATTCTTTTAATGTTAATTTCAATGTTAATTGTTGTGGTTGTTTGAATTGTTAAATATGGTACGTGGCTCCTTTAAGGATAATGTTCCGGTTTTTGTTGCTTTGGTTGAGGAGCCATTACCTGTTGTGAATGCGCAGCTAGTAGGCGTAATTCGGGGAAATTTTGGAAGCGTGAGTGGATGCACTGAACGTTTCTTTATTCGTTTATTCTTTATTTATTCGGGTTTCGTTCATTCGCCAAGACAATGCAGAGTGAAGGATCAGATCAATCATGTAGTAATGCACACTCTATGTATAATGTGTATATATATATATATATATATATATATATATATATATATATATATATACATATATACATATATACATATATATACATTCATTCATCTTCATGAACCTTCATCTCTACCCTACCGCTTTATCCAATCTTCCCTCGGGTCACGGGGAGCCTGTGCCTAGCTCAGGTGTCTATGGGCATTAAGGCAGGATACACCCTGGATGGAATGCCAACCCATCGCAGGGCACACACACACACACACACATTCATACACTAGGGGCAATTTTCCAAGGTGCCAATCAACCTACCGTGCATGTTTTTGGACCGGGAGGAAAACCGGAGAACCCGGAGAAAAAACCCCTGAGAACATGCACGGGGAGAACATGCACAAACTCCACACACACACATGGCCGAGACGGGAATCGAACCCGGACCCTGTCGGTGTGAGGCGAACGTGCTAACCACTAAGCCACCGTGCCCCTTATATATATATAAATTTATATAGAATATATATATATATAAAGCTTTTGCCTGCACTGTAAGTGTCTTATCTTGGTAAATCTTAGTAAGCACACATTTCTTTTTCATTCCACATTTACATGAAGAAATTCGGTCTTTAATTAAACGCTGTCCTGTTGACAAATTCCTTCAGTCGTCGCGTCTCTTTCGCTCCATTTATCATTTCCCTCCTGCCTTTGGGCATTTTGGTGAATATCAGTCATTGTCAGAATATTGTGTAATAGTTTCTGCATTCATTTGACTGCATTTCCACCTTCTGTCCTTTCAGACCAGCGTCGACGTGACCACGTTGGGAAAATGGCCTCGGACAACATGCAGCGTAGTTACTCCATCATACCGTGCTTCATCTTCGTGGAGGTAAGGCCTCTTGTCCCCGATTCCAAGCCTCCACATGTCCTCAGCTGGGATTCCGGCCTCGTTGGCGGCTTTTATTCTTCGACTGAGACGAGTGTTTAATTAAAATTCGTTTTTTTCCAATCCCCTCGATCGCCAAGTACCATCAACACTTCTTTTTTTTCCTCCGTCGAGAGACTCGCAGGTCTTTTTTTTTTTTTTTTTTTTTTTTTTTTTTTTATTTTCACGCCTGAATACTCCTTGCTGTACAATGATGATACAGTGCCACGCTTTCCTCACTTGCAAGGTCATGTTTAGATCCCTATGTGAGTAAGGTGCACGGATCGCATTCGCTGGGACGTCTTTACACACAAAGACACTCTTGTCCTCTTTCTGACATTTTCACTTCATCATTGTAGCGTCTCAGTTTTATGCCACCTAGATAACTCCGCAGCTGTCAGGCCTTATTGATTTTTGTCTCTTTCTTCACCCTGGAGGTAAAACGAGCTGCTGGATGCGAGTCGCGCTGAAGCGTCCCATCGCCCTTCTAACTCGTGGGATGAGAAAAAGACTTTGTGTTCGTACACTATAAAAATGAATATATGAATTACGTTAAGAAATATAATTATATAAATAATAAATATAAATATATAAATAATAAAATAATATAGCGATCTGCCGGTTTTCACATAAAATGCAAATGTAGTGTCAGTGATTCACCTCTAGATGTCGCTCTCTGTTAATGACGGCGATGGAAGAAACCCGTAAAAACTACTGTATATATAATATATACATCATTTATATATATATATATATATATATATATATATATTATATATATATATATATATATATATATATACAGACGTGGACAAAATTGTTGGTACCCTTTGGTCAATGAAAGAAAAAGTCACAATGGTCACAGAAATAACTTTAATCTGACAAAAGTAATAATAAATAAAAATTCTATAAATGTTAACCAATGAAAGTCAGACATTGTTTTTCAACCATGCTTCAACAGAATTATGTAAAAAAATAAACTCATGAAACAGGCATGGACAAAAATGATGGTACCCCTAGAAAACACAGAAAATAATGTGACCAAAGGGACATGTTAATTGAAGGTGTGTCCACTAATTAGCATCACAGGTGTCTACAACCTTGTAATCAGCCATTGGGCCTATATATATGGCTCCAGGTAATCACTGTGTTGTTTGGTGATATGGTGTGTACCACACTCGACATGGACCAGAGGAAGCAAAGGAAAGAGCTGTCTCAAGAGATCAGAAAGAAAATTATAGACAAGCATGTTAAAGGTAAAGGCTATAAGACCATCTCCAAGCAACTAGATGTTCCTGTGAGTACAGTTGCACATATTATTCAGAAGTTTAAGATCCATGGGACTGTAGCCAACCTCCCTGGACGTGGCCGCAGGAGGAAAATTGATGACAAATCTAAGAGACGGATAATCCGAATGGTAACAAAAGAGCCTAGAAAGACTTCTAAAGAGATTCAAGGTGAACTTCATGCTCAAGGAACATCAGTGTCAGATCGCACCATCCGTCGTTGTTTGAGCCAAAGTGGACTACATGGGAGACGACCAAGGAGGACACCATTGTTGAAAACGAATCATAAAAAAGCAAGACTGGAATATGCCAAACTACATGTTGACAAGCCACAAAGCTTCTGGGAGAATGTCCTGTGGACAGATGAGACAAAAATCGAAGTTTTTGCCAAGGCACATCAGCTGTATGTTCACAGACGAAAAAATGAAGCATATCAAGAAAAGAACACTGTCCCTACTGTGAAACATGGAGGAGGCTCTGTTATGTTCTGGGGCTGCTTTGCTGCGTCTGGCACAGGGTGTCTTGAATCTGTGCAGGGTACAATGAAATCTCAAGACTATCAAGGAATTCTAGAGAGAAATGTACTAGCCAGTGTCAGAAAGCTTGGTCTCAGTCGCAGGTCATGGGTCTTGCAACAGGACAATGACCCAAAACACACAGCTAAAAACACCCAAGAATGGCTAAGAGGAAAAAATTGGACTATTCTAAAGTGGCCGTCTATGAGCCCTGACCTCAATCCTATTGAGCATCTTTGGAAGGAGCTGAAACATGCAGTCTGGAAAAGGCACCCTTCAAACCGGACACAACTGGAGCAGTTTGCTCATGAGGAGTGGGCCAAAATACCTGCTGAGAGGTGCAGATGTCTCATTGACAGTTACAGGAAGCGTTTGATTGCAGTGATTGCCTCAAAAGGTTGCGCAACAAAATATTAAGTTAGGGGTACCATCATTTTTGTCCATGCCTGTTTCATGAGTTTATTTTTTTACATAATTCTGTTGAAGCATGGTTGAAAAACAATGTCTGACTTTCATTGGTTAACATTTATAGAATTTTTATTTATTATTACTTTTGTCAGATTAAAGAAAAAAATTATTTCTGTGACCATTGTGACTTTTTCTTTCATTGACCAAAGGGTACCAACAATTTTGTCCACGTCTGTATATATAATTTAATTTTGCTGTTCGCAGGTATTCCCAGCAATAAGATGGAGTGAAACACATGTATATCCATGGAAAACAATTTACCGTAAACATAAATAAATAAATAAATAAATAAGAGGCACTGTGGCTTAGTGGTTAGCACGTTCGCCTCACACCGCCAGGGTCCGGGTTCGATTCCCGTCTCGGCCATGTGTGTGTGGAGTTTGTGCATGTTCTCCCCGTGCCTCAGGGGGTTTTTCTCTTTTCTCTCCGGGTTCTCCGGTTTTCCTTTTCCTTCTCGGTCCAAAAACATGCACGGTAGGTTGATTGGCACCTTGGAAAATTGTCCCTAGTGTATGAATGTGTGTGTGTGTGTGTGTGTTGTGTGTGTGTGTGTGAGTGTCTGTCCTGCGATGGGTTGGCATTCCATCCAGGGTGTATCCTGCCTTAATGCCCATAGACGCCTGAGATAGACACAGACTCCCCGTGACCCGAGGGAAGTTCAGATATAGCGGTAGAAGATGAATGAATGAATTAATAATAATAATGATAATAATAATAATAATAATAATAATAATAATAATAATAATAATAATAAAATTCACTACAATTACAATAGGGTTTCAGCCCCTAATTATGTTGTTATAATTACATTTGTCAACCATTATTGTTGATGAAGATTGTGCTTTTTATGTCCCATAGCAATCATGAAATATTCTATAATCATTTTACGTATTAGCGTCCTTCAGGAAATTAGCATAAAGGTAGTAAACAACATGCGTATTAAAACTACCTATAATGACCAAGTAAAATGTAAAAAAATCTTATTATTGCCCAAGATTAAGATTATTCGTGGCTTATTCGAAGCAAAAAAAGCCCCAAAAATGACAGTAGAATAATGACATTTGTGCGAGGCAGTGTAAGTGTTACAGCAGTAGCGAACACACCGAGGCGTCTCGCTGAAGTGCTTCTAACGCTGTGAAAACTCGATCTGCGTTTTGCTTTCACAGACTCCGACAAAGCGCTTGTGCGTTTCTTCATGCGTCTGCTGAATTCCCCACGCTGCTTTCATTCTGAAGCTATGAATAACAGCAAAGCGCAAACGAAATTACTGCAAATTTCCTCTCCGCAGTTCTCGTGTTTCGTGTACGATGCAGGAGTTCTCGCCGTTTTAAATTGCACGCTGTGTGTTGTACAGCTGTACATCCTTCACTCCCGTGACGCGTCTGATTCCCAGCTAGCTGGCTAGCTACATATGCGCTTTAAAAATAAGAAGTCATAAGAAGTCGTTAACGTTTGGGGCACGGTGGATTAGTGATTAGCACGTTCGCCTCACACCGCCAGGGTCCGGGTTAAATTCCGATTCATGTCTCGGCCATGTGTGTGTGGAGTTTGTGCATGTTTTCTCCCCGTGCCTCAAGGGGTTTTTTCTCCGGGTTCTCCGGTTTCCCCTCCCCCGGTCCAAAAAACATGCACGGTAGGTTGATTGGCACCTTGGAAAATTGGCCCTGCGAATTCCATCCAGGGTGTATCCTGCCTTAATTCCCATAGACGCCTGAGATAGACACAGGCTCCCCGTGACCCGAGGGAAGATCGGATAAAGCGGTAGAAGATGAATGAATGAACGAAGAAGTCGTTAACCAAAATCTCAAGCTGTAACATGACATTAACAGATGGCGGTGAAATGGTAGCTTAATGGTTGAGGTATTGGAGCTCAAATAGCAGCCGGACCAAGCTGCCACTCCTGGGCCCCTGAGCGAGGCCCTTAACTCTAGTTCTATTTGAAAATAAGCAGCAAGTCGCTCTGAATTAGAACTCCTAAAAGGCTGTAAATAAATAAATAACTTAACAAATGTATTTATTACAACATTATTATTGAATCTTGAAATTGTACTAATTGGAATGAATTAATAAACCCTACATTATATGTAATTTATATATATATATATATATATATATATATATATATATATATATATATATATATATATATATATATGTATTTATTTATTCATCTTCTTTATTCTTTATCCGATCTTCCCTCGGGTCACGGGGAGTCTGTGCCTATCTCAGGCGTCTATGGGCATTAAGGCAGGATACACCCTGGATGGAATGCCAACCCATCACAGGGCAAATTTCCCCATTCATTCTCTATGGGGCTGGAATGTCATAGATTTCCAGGAATTCCGAACGTGTTTGGGGCTCACGAGGTATATGATCCTGATCCACTCCGGACCCCCTACGAGTGGATTTGCCATATGTGCATGTCGGATGCTCACAGGCCGAGCTGTGAGGCACGGAAAGATCGGCCCCATTCGGCCCCATTCATTTTCTATGGGAAAAAATTCCTGCTTTTGGGCCCCGGGTTCGGAATTCCGTGGGTCGATTCCTCATAAAAGTAATCAGCACGTCCTCATACACCATCGGGACGCACGATATGAGGTGTGATTCGTGACGATCGGAAATAAACTGCGGGACGAGTTACGTGGCGAAATTTTGACCGATGCTATAAAGAGATTATAATAGTGATGCTTTTGCACACGGCACTAATAATACAGCCCATTGTGCAATGCACTGATACACTGTGTAGTTGAAAGAAACAACATATAAATATGTTTTAATGTAGAAAGAACCTACTTGGGTGTCTTAAGGTGCAACATATGATCTGTTATATTGCTCATTTAATACACTTTACATGAAGCCCCCCCCCCCCCCCCCCCCCCCCCCCGCCCCCCCTCCCCCAAAGATCTAATTGAATTAGGCGAACGCTATTCAAACGCACTGATTCTCGGCATAATAAAAGGAACGCCTGTTTATTCGTGTGTTTATCACTTCGTCGTGAAGTGACCTCATCGCTGAAGCTTGAGCAATATGGTGACATATGTTCACGCCATTCCCCTCCTGAGATGATCTGGAATTGGACGGCGTCCATTTCCGCGTGCTGCTCTTTCTAATTCGGTCGGAGCGGCTAAAACTGAGAGGAGCTCAGCACTGTGTGTGCTTTTTTACGCAAAAAAAAAAATCTTTAAAAAGTACTAGCAGTGGATAAATGCCCGGGTCCAATCCCGCGTGATCTTAAAGCGGACATTACAAACGCTGATCTGATCCGAGATCAGGTCGTCCGCTAATATGTGTGTAAGCAAGGGATTTGTTGTTGTTGTTGTTGCTGTTGTGGCGCCTGAGAATGATGACCCACCATCCCTGGCTTTGTGAGCCCGGACCTTTAAAAGAGCACTGTGGATTCCTATAAATACATGTAAAAATAAATAAATAAATAAATACAAATGCAGCAAACCGCTGACTGTTCTTGCCAGCATTTATAGCCTCCGTCACCGGCCTACCTGAGCCATCTGTTACTGCTCTGCATCTCCGACAGCTCGCGGTGCGAAAGAACTGAAGGAGATGGACAGATATATTTTCATTTAATTGGCTGCTGATTTCAGTGCCTTTTTTTTCCCTCTTAAATCTCCGTGTTGCCGTGTCAAGACGTCGTGTCGGGAGGCGGTACTGAAGCGCGTCGGCTGAGACCTCCAATAAGAAGGTCATGTGTTCATAACATCTCATAACATGCTATATGCATGGTTATATACGGTAATATGCGGTGATCGCTGCATTAATCGCTGCGTTAATCGTGCTATGATAAAATTTGTGACGTTAGCGTGTCGCTAAGGCGTTTTTAGTGCGCCGCTAAGGCGTTAACACGCTGCTAAGTCATTTTAGCATGGCGTTATTAACGTGCTACTAAGGCACTTCTGACATGCCACTAAGGCGTTATTGATGTTTACTAAGGCATTTTTTATGCACTACTAAGGCATTTATAACACGCTACTAAGGCATTATTAACACGCTACTAAGGCACTTCTGACATGCCACTAAGGCGTTATTGATGTTTACTAAGGCGTTTTTTTATGCGCTACTAAGGCATTTATAACACGCTACTAAGGCACTTCTGACATGCCACTAAGGCGTTATTGATGTTTACTAAGGCGTTTTTTATGCGCTACTAAGTATTTTAGAATGCATTAACATGATATTAAGCATTATTAACACGCTACTAAGGCATTTCTGACGTGCCACTAAGGCGCTATTGATGTTTACTAAGGCGTTTTTTTTTATGCGCTACTAAGGCATTTTAACATGCTATTAAGCCATTATTAACACGCTACTAAGGCGCTTCTGATGTGCTACTAAATCGTTATTGATGTTTACTAAGGCGATTTTGTATGCGCTACTAAGGCTTTATTAACTCGCTACTAAGGCGACTTAAGCAAATCAAGTAAACACTTAAAGATCTATTAAATTAGAACGTAGAATGTTGTGTTGTTAGTTTTGAAGTGAACTTGTATGAAGTAATTTGTAAAGATCCTTATTGTTATTGTTAGATAGAGTATGTAGCATATAATATACACAGTAGTTATATTAAGTCTGATTATGATATGGCGAAAATCCATACCGATAGTTTTTCCTGGTTGCGCACGTGACTGCATCACTAAACGTTCAACAGCGGCCTCTAGAGGCGAAGCACTGTCACCACGTGCTGTGTATTTCAATTGTCTATTTTTTGTAAAAGATTTATTTATTTAAACAAATTTAATTATTTCTTTTATTTCAGTTTGAGCGAATTTTATTTATTTATTTATTTAAAAAATGTTCATTATTTTTTAAATAATTTTCTATTTTTTTATCCTAATGTTCTATATATTATTCTATATATTTTTTCAATATTCATTTTATTTTTTTTAGATTTTCTTTGTAGATTTCTTTCCTTCATCACGTATTCATTCCGTACTGTTTTATGATGATTATTATTGTTTTATTTTATTATTATATTGTTTTATTTTATTATGATTTTTTGGTATTTTTTAAAAATGAACTGGTATGTGTCCCCCCCCCAGTATCAGATTAAAACGGTCTAATATGCTAATGAATCAGAAATTCATCTGTAAAATGAACTCTTATATACTCTGTATGCTTTGTGTCATTTCACACACACACACACACACACACACACACACACACACACACACATACCTTTATAGTTAAATAACTGCAGTAAGATGATTGATGGCGTAGTGCATAGACGTCCTCTTCAGCGTTCCCAAACGGTACCGTTACGATACTCCGAGGTCTCTGACCGGCAGCTGCTCCTGTTGTTACACATGATGTATTTTATATTGAATTCTTGTCGGAATAATTCACTTCTTCTTTTGCAATCCTCGCTGTGGAGTTTACGACAGTAATCCCGATTCAGCGTGTACACTGTTTATTATTTAACCCAAACAAGGGGATTCGAAAATAACACGAACACGGAACCTGACAGAAAGAGATCACGCCGAAATCCTGTTATCTGCAAGGAATAAACTCACATTCGGAGTTTAATATCAGGATCAAAAATAGCCGTGCGTCAGTGTTTACATTACAGGCCCCGGGGCCCGCGATTGTACAGGAGAGATATACAGGTTCCTCTGTGCTCTCCGGTTTTCTTTTCTATTTTCCAACAGTAGGCAAGTTTTGTGCTTTAAATCGCCCACTAGCTGTTCTGTGTGTGTGTGTGTGTGTGTGTGTGTGTGTGTGTGTGTGTGCATGATGCCCCATGAGATTGCCCTGGCCAGATTGTGCTCCTGCCTCAAACACTGCCGAGAATTTATTAAAGCCTTAATGTTATTCTAACAGTTATCCTAATATATATGATATATATATATATATATATAGTAATTTAATGAAACTATGTTAAAGCAGTGCTTTTTTATGAGCTCAATGGTGATGAAAATGGTGATGAAGAATCATAACACTTGGTTGGTATGTAGCGACAATCGGTGTTTCTTCAGTAAAATGGTGATGAAGAATCATAGCTGTGTTTCTATCTGGCCTCTGGACCAGAAGATCGATCGCAGGTTCAAACCCCACAACCACCAAACTGACACTAGTGGGCCCTTGAGCAAGGCCCTTAACAGACAATGGCTCAGTTGTAAGTCGATAAGGATAAGGGCGTCTGCTAAATGCCACAAATGTAAATGTAAATGTGTCCATGCTTTGTTTCTTCACTTTAAAAATGTCGATACGGAGGAATTACGGCGGAATACGTAACGGCGAACGACCAATCACAGACCTCGCTGCTCTGCGTTTTTTGGCGACGTGGAGCATAGCTACTTTTTTATCGTAACTCGTCCCGCAGTTTTTGTCCGATCCTCAAGAATCATACCTCATATCGTGCGGCCCGATGGTGTGAGGTGTGCTGTTACTTTTATAAGGAATCGCCCCGCCGGAATTCCGAACCCGGGGCCAAAAAGCGGGAATTTTTTCCCATAGAAAATGAATGGGGTTGAAATTTCCGTGCCTCACAGTTCGGGCCTGTGAGCGTCCGACATGCACATATGGCAAATCCACTCGTAGGGGGTCCGGAGTCAGGATCACGATCATATACCTCCCGAATCCCACACCCGTTCGGAATTTCGGGAAATCCGCAACATTCCGGTCCCCATAGAGAATGAATGGGGAAATTTGACGCTCTCTCTATCGTTCGGGGGGGAACCCCGTGTTCGTTCGCCCGACATGTACATTTGACATATCAACTCGTAGGTGAGATGGAGTAGGTCACGATCATTATGACTCTCGAACCCCTAGACCCATTCTGGGTCGTTCCACCCCCCCATACAGATAAATGGGGAATATTTTGACTCTCCGCTGTTCTGCCGTATCAACGGATCCACCCGTCCGATATGACACTCGGTCCGAAAAACCACAGGGAATTATGGGTAATCAGGGAAAATGCGTTCTTTTGGCCAATAGAAAATGAATATTAACGCTAAATATTAAATGCAGACCAGGCTGTAAGGGGGTCGCACCCGGAGCCGAGGTTTGCATCGGCAAGCATCGCTCACATTTTCTTCAGGAAATATCCCATGTCTAGTTTTCCGATTAGCGTTTCATTCCAAATGTTCCCAAGACCTTTGCGAAAGATTATATATATATATATATATATATATATATATATATATATATATATATATATATATATATATATATTTTTTTTTTTTTTTTACACAGATATAAAGTTTAAATATAAATATATATCTTATATATATATATATAATATATATTTTATAAAGATTTTATACTATATATATATATATATATATATATATATATATATATATAATATATCTATATATATATATATGTCATATATGCTAAGCCTATTTATTTATTCATTGATCCCTAATGGGCAAACGGGGACCGACACAATATTATCCAGATGGTCATAATATTTAAAATAATTACCAGATATTTAAAATAAATGTATTTATTTGCTAAAACAGCTTAACCTTAGACTTTAGAGATGCTTAAATATAATAAAATAAAACTTGAAGGCGTTTCGGATCTCATACTTACTACAAAATATTCAGAATTTCTCGCGGTGCTCTTGATATTCCACAGCAGGTGTGTATATAAGTGTGTGGTGTGTGTGTGTGTGTGTGTGTGTGTGTAAGTGTGTGTGTGTTTTTTGTTTGCTTCTTTCCCAAGAGATGTGTGAGGCGTTGCTTTGGTCCTCACCGACGCTGCATCTCTCTTCGCCGCTTGTTACAGCCGAGCCGTCTGGTCCGGAACAGCTGCTCCGAGTGAATTATTTATGTCCGAACCTGCATCCAGTCACACTCAGCCCCGTGCACTCTCCAGACATCGTTATAAATACATGATCACCAGGGTGCACTGCAAACACACACCGAGAAACAGATCAAATGATGCGATGATGAATGTCGCACCCGAGTGTCATTTTTAGATGCTGATGTTGCAGTTTAATCTGGTTATAAGGTATTAACCGTTACTGTTTATTTTGTTCCTCATATAATTTTGTTATTGTAAACTTTCATAGTATATGAAATGGTATACTTTCATACTTTGGTGTTTTATCTATAAGCGCTTTTACAGTTTATTGCAATGTTTCTGTGTTTGGGCAAATACTGACCCCTGCTGGAGAGAAATGCTATTACAACTTTCTTTTTTTTTTTTTTTGCACACAGACTATATTGCTAGTGAGGCTCTGGATGCATATAATTCTCCGCCATAAAGCTGCCTGTGTTTAAAACCATCCCTGTTTTCATTCCACACCAGATGCTGGTTGTATCTTTGTGTGCAGCGCGATTAAGACAAAGCATTGCTGGGAATCTCCGGAGCTGTGATAAACAATTATTCATTCATTCATATTCTACCATTATATCCGATCTCCCCTCAGGTGTCTATGGGCATTAAGGCAGGATACACCCTGAATGGAATGCCAACCCATCACAGGGCACACACACACACACACACTCATACACTAGGGACAATTTTCCAAGGTGCCAATCAACCTACCGTGCATGTTTTTGGACCGGGGGAGGAAACCAGAGAACCTGGAGAAAAACCCCCTGAGGCACGGGGGAACATGCAAACTCCTCACACACATGGTCAAGACGGGAATCGAACCCGGACCCTGGCGGTGTGAGGCGAACGTGCTAATCGCTAATCTACCGTGGCCCCTATATATATATATATATATATATATATATATATATATAAATATATATATATATATATATATATATATATATATATATATATATATGTGTGTGTATACATATATATGTTTGCTTTTTGATCACATGACTCAAGACAATATAAGGAGAAAAAAAGCATCTCAAGGCATACACAATACCAGGAGTGTTAGAGATAATGACATCTGGACACTTTATGTAATCTGGCACCAGATTTGTGTTTACAAAAGCATTTATGCTTCAAATGTGTCCATGTTGGTTATTTTGCTGTAGCGCGAGTAATTAGAGAAAAAATTCTGCTCCGAACACACGAGTGCAGCGTTATGGCAAGACCCATCATCATCACCATCATCATCACCATCATCATCATGACATAATTATACACCAATCAGCCATAACATTGGGAGCGCCGCCGTGTGACAGCTCGGATACGGTCACAGCGAATCCTTCGAGTCCTGTAAAGATTGGAAAATAGCAAAACGCTCCATACAGCACTTTCTTTCCCCTCCTTTGTCCATCGTCAACACGATGTCATGTCATGGATCTCACCTGTGAAGATTTCATCATTTTCATCATTCAGCATTTTGTTTTGGATGAAATTGGATGAACAAATGACCAATTACGTCACCAATAACTAGCCTTAAAAGACAAGTGAATAAAAAAAAAAAATAAATAAAAATAAATAAATAAATAAATATATATATATATTCTATATATATATATATATATATATATATATATATATATATATATATATATATATATATATATATATATATATATAATATATAATAATATACAAGCACGGTAGGTTGATTGGCACCTTGGAAAATTGTCCCTAGTGTATGAATGTGTGTGTGTGTGTGTCCTGCGATGGGTTGGCATTCCATCCAGGGTGTATCCTGCCTTAATGCCCATAGACACCTGAGATAGGCACAGACTCCCCTGTGACCCGAGGGAAGATCGGATAAAGCGATAGAAGATGAATGTGTGTGTATATATATATATATATATATATATATATATATATATATATATATATATATAATGTAATAAAAAGTTAAATTTTTTACGTGCGACTGAAGTAACAGTAATGCAGGTGTTAATGAAGCTTCATATCTTTTACCGCAGCAATTTTCGAAGCACTGCCCTCTACAGGTGACTATCGGTACAGCAGCGTCTAAAACACTGACTACAGCAAAATTATGATATCGTACTGTTTTAAATATAATATATACCCGTATTATATATATATATATATATATATATATATTATATATATATATATATATATATATATATTTTACAAAACCTGTATACCACACATTTGTACTATGTGGTAAGATTTTGTGTCAAGAGTCACAATATTTATTTTCTTGTAAGATTTACTACATGCCTTTTTTTCCATGTATGTGGACAAAATCTGTCTGTCTGTCTGTCTGTCTATCTCTCTGTCTGTTTGTTTATCTATCTATCTAGCTATGCTCTATCTGTCTGTCTGTCTGTCTGGAAAATCCCAATAATTGCCCCAATATTATTTTTTGCTTGTAGTGTAGAATAAAGAACATTATCATACAATGCTGTGAGTCTAAGCCTGACTTACTTGCACTGAAATATATAATAAATATTTATATATATATATACCGTATAAAATAATTTAAAAAAAATAATAATGTAGGCAGATTGTAGGTGTGTTGTAATACTTATTCTGTGTGTGTGTGTGTGTGTGTGTGTGTGTGTGTGTGAGCTTCAACACAGAGAATAGTCCATTGTTAAAATAGATGACTTCCTTTAGTATCTCTTGGTGTTGGTCCAGAATCACTTAATGTAGATGGACTGCGAGTCTGAATCCATCAAATCAGGATGAATCGCACCAGGGTCAAATGTCTGGAATAGTATTGTTTTCCCCCAGTAGCTTCAATAAGTCTATTTTAATGTCTATTTTAGCTATATTTATTTATTATATTTATAATTTATATATATAGTATAATTTATATATACCAGCACCAACACTGGTTTCACACTGAAGAAGAAGAAGAGCCTTTATTGGTCTTTTTTCGCATATCCCAGCTTGATGTTGGTAGCTGGGGTCAGAGCGCAGGGTCAGCCATGATACGGCGCCCCCTGGAGCACATAGGGTTAAGGGTCTTGTTCAAGGACCCAAGGGCGGCAGCTTGGCCATACTATGGCTCGAACTCGGATCTTCCGATCAGCAGCCCAGCGCCTTAGACCACTGTGCTACCCCCTCCCCTTGCTAAGCAGCTAAGCTAAGCAGTCCTGGATGGATGGATGGACGGATGGATGGATGAATGACCTCCTAGGTTTCTGCTGGAAGAGGTGTTAGTGAAGGCCAGCAGGGGGCGCTCACCCTGTCCAAAAATGCACCGTCTTTCAGATGAGGCTCTCTCTAGGTCATTAAAAGTCCCAGAATGTCTTTCGGAAAAAGAGTAGAGGCGTGTCCTCTGGCCAAAATGAACCCTCTGACCATCACGGCCTCCTGAGCATCACCATATCCATAGCACCGTAGCTTCATCATTCTGAAGCCGTCGCGTCGTGCAGGTGGATGCTCTTACACGCAGAATAACAGCACAGTCAGGGGTTTTATTGTGCCGATAATACGCTACTTGTTCCTTCTGTACCCGAAAGAAAAAAGTGCTGAACCAGTGGACAGATGGGCAAATGGAGTCGGGCAGCGAACAGAGCTCCTTGATTTACGCCCAGGTCGCTCGTTGCTCTTTTTGCGCCAGTGTTGCCGAGCTCAGCTGATATATTACTTGTCCGTTGAGAAACGAGCAGCGAGCGGAATACTGCGGCGGATTTTCCTCCATCGGGAAACTTACATCATAAGTGGGTGCATCGATATTATATCTCCTGCTTTATAAAGATTTTTACAGATAATACCGATTGCTAGGTTCTTGTTGACAAACGATCGATCGTTTGTAAAATGAATGCCGGATTAAACATACAAACATAACAATAAAGGGTTATTTCAATGCCCTGGTTATTGTCAAGACATTTCATTTCATTTAAGTTAGTACTATTGCATGTTGTTCTAAGGCAGGATACACCCTGGATGGAATGCCAACCCATTGCAGGACACACACACACACACACACACACACACACACACATTCATACACTAGGGACAATTTTCCAAGGTGCCAATCAACCTACCGTGCATGTTTTTGGACCCGGGGAGGAAACCGGAGATCCCGGAGAAAAACCCCCAGAGGCACGGGGAGAACATGCACAAACTCCACACACACATGGCCGAGACGGGAATTGAACCCGGACCCTGGCGGTGTGAGGCGAACGTGCTAACCACGAAACCACTGTGCCCCCTGTTCTAAACATTTACGCATATAATAATAATATATTAAATTTTTTTAATAATAGTCATTCATTCATTCATTCATTCATTCATCTTCTACCTCTTTATCCGATCTTCCCTCGGGTCACGGGGAGTCTGTGCCTATCTCAGGCGTCTATGGGCATTAAGGCAGGATACACCCTGGATGGAATGCCAACCCACACACACACATCACATCACACAGGGCACACACACACACACACACACACACACACACACTACACATTCATACACTAGGGACAATTTTTCCAAGGTGCCAATCAACCTACCGTGCATGTTTTTGGACCGGGGGAGGAAACCGGAGAAAAAAACCCGGAGGCAAAAACCCCCTGGGGGGGAACATGCACAAACTCCACACACACATGGCCGAGACGGGACTCGAACCCGGACCCTGGAGGTGTGAGGCGACCGTGCCAGCCACTAAGCCACTGTTCTAAACATTCACGCATATTATAATAATATATTTACATTTTTTAATTATACCGATTACAAGAATTTTTATTTTAGCCGTTAAATTTTCTCGAACCGCTACCAGCTATGTTGCGGCACGTGATGTCAGTGGTTCGCCTCTAGAGGCCGCTAAAACGGTCGGGACGGATTTTCTCGCCGATTAATCAGCAAAACCGTCTGTTTTTTCTTTTTTATATATTTATTTATTTATTAATTTATATATAATATTATATATTAACAGGAAAATCGTGTTCTGCAGCATTTCTATGTCCTCGTGGATGGACGGAATGCAGAATGTGACGTTGTGTGATATCCTTTTTCTCTCCAGCTGGTGATCATGGCAGGAACAGTGCTGTTGGCCTACTACTTCGAGTGTACCGATTTGTTCGGCATCCACATCCAGGGCTTCTTCTGCAACGACGCCGAGCTCATGAAGCCCTACCCCGGCGTCGAGGAGAACAGTTTCATCCCTCCGCTCATCCTTTACTGCGTGGTGGCTGCAGCTCCCACCACCGTGGTAAGTCAAATGTTTACATGCTGTATTTTCGACATGGGACGTTCTTCTCAATATGCACTACCGGATTTCAGCACCAGGTGGCGCACAGGGATCAGTATTCGTGACTGGAAACGCACTGCACCTCACAATGAGACAGAATGATGTAGTTATAAGTGTACTTTAGGAAGGTTTGATTATATTATTTATTATTTATTATATATGACAATTAAACCTGATACTTCTATTCTATAGAAAGTCACCAATAATTGGTAAACAATATATGTTTAAATAAAATAAATGATCAAATATAAATCAAATATTTTATAGTTTATTATTGTCAATTCTAGCAGAATTAACACTTTAAAACAAAATACAAACATGTAAAATTTACATTTGAACAAATATTCAGGGGAAAATGATACATTTAAAAAATAAAAAAAAACAAACAAACAAACAAAATATATAATATAAATTATATATATAAATATATCTATATATTTAAATTAAAAAAAAAAAAAAAAAAAAAATATATATATATATATATATATATATATATAGTGTGTGTGTGTGTAAAAGAAAAAACTGTTGTTGTACTCATGTAAGTCTTTGTTGACTCTAAATAGAATTAATATAGGATCTGCTTCAATCGGAATGTCTAATGTGTCTGAAAAAAGCGTGGAATATTTTGTGTAATATATTATATGTAGTTTTATCCGATGACATTCTTTTGATAAAAATTAGCATTTTTATTCTTCGCAATACAAAGGTTGTAAAAAGGGCGTTAGAAGTCAGATTATCCTTGCCTGTCTGTATTATATATATATATATATATATATATATATATATATATATATATATATATATATATATATATATATATATATATATATTATATAATATTTAACCTAACATATATACAATGATCCCTGATCTATCACTGGTACGCAGATCTTCATTGGTGAGATCTCCATGTACACCATGAAGTCCACAAGAGAATCTCTCATCGCCCAGGAGAAGATGATCGTCACTGGGGAATGCTGCTACCTGAATCCACTCATCCGCAGGATCATCAGGTTTATCGGTGAGTCGTATTTTCTAAATATCTAATCTCTATGAGGCTTAAAACGGGGTAAAAGCCGGGGTAAATCTGAGGAAAAGATTCCCAAGTTTTCCTGCTTGTGTAATTCCGCATGGCTCCGGGAAGGCTTTTTACAGGACTGGGGTGTTGAGGTCAAAATCCCAATCTATATCTCCCCAGCATTATTACTAATCAGAACAACAAACAAACAAACAAACAGAAAGATCCTCCGCTACAATCCTGCTGAAGTTTTTTCCTCCCGTCTTGAGGAATAGTGAGGAGGAGTTTTTTGATGTGGCTTCTTCAACCTCTCCGTCTGGCGTCTGTCTGAGAGGGCTTCGTCCTGCAGCGTTGCTTGACCCTGATGCATAATTCAGAAGAGACTCGGATAATGATGCCCACTGAGGCCTGGGATTGCGCTGATGTGGACCATTGTATCCCAATTCGCTGTGCACAGACCCGGGGAATTTGGGAGAGGTTTTTTGTTCCCTCCTCCATCCCTCCCTCCCTCCCTCTCTCTTTTTTTTTTTTCTTTGGAGGTCGTAGTCTATCTTCAAGCTCATCGGCAGCCGGCTGACAGCGACCGTCTCGCATCGATCTACACTCTCATGACGGAGAGCGAAGATGATGTGGGGGTTTTTCAGTCGACGTAAAAAAAAACCCATAATAACAAGGGTAGGGTAACATTGACCAAGTTTGCATATCTCCAGGGTTGTGGGTTCGATTCCCGTCTCCTCCATATATGTGTGTGTGTGTGTGTGTGTGTGGAGTTTGCATGTTCTCCACGTGCCTCAAGGGGTTTTTCTCCGCTTTCCCCCCAGTCCAAAAAAAGGTTGATTGGCACTTTGGAAAATTGTCCCTAGTGTATGAATGTGTGTGTGTGTGTGTGTGTGTGTGTGCCCTGCGATGGGTTGGCATTCCATACAGGGTGTATCCTGCCTTAATGCCCAAAGACACCTGAGATAGACATAAGTTTCCCCTGTTAAAGGATAAAGGAATAAAGGAATATCGATAGTGCTGGTTATAGTCTCCTGGCTGGCGAAATTCCGAAATTCCCAGCAAATAAACAACAAATAATCCCTGCCAACAATATTTCTCCATGTTGTATTCCAAAAAAAACCCTGTTTTGGCCGTGTCACGCCAATCCTGATTGAGAGCAGCGAGACTAAATGATTCTTGGCATTCCTCCCCACTCCCCCCCTTTATCCACCGACGCAGGTGTGTTTGCGTTCGGCCTGTTTGCGACCGACATCTTTGTGAACGCCGGGCAAGTGGTGACGGGAAGCCTGGCGCCGTACTTCCTGACCGTCTGCCATCCCAATTACACGGGTACCGAGTGCCGCCTCAACCACCAGTTCATCTCCAACGGCAACATCTGCACGGGGAACCGGGCGGTGGTGGAGCAAGCCAGGAGATCCTTCCCATCCAAAGACGCCTCGCTCAGCGTCTACTCGGCCGTCTACGTCACCGTAAGTGTCTCTCCTTTCTCTTCCTTTATCGCGCAAACTTATGTCGGAAAGGATTGCGGAATGTCGGGAAGGATTGCGGAATGTCGGGAAGGTTACGGAATGTCGGGAAGGTTGCAGAACGTCGGGAAGGATTGCGGAATGTCGGGAAGAATTGCGGAATGTCGTGAAGGTTACGGAATGTCGGGAAGGTTGCAGAATGTCGGAATGTCGGGAAGGATTGCGGAATGTCGGGAAGGATTGCAGAACGCCGGGAAGGATTGCGGAATGTCGGGAAGGTTGCAGAACGTCGGGAAGGATTGCAGGAATGTCGGGAAGGATTGCAGGAATGTCGGGAAGGATTGCGGAATGTCGGGAAGGATTGCAGAACGCCGGGAAGGATTGCGGAATGTTGGGAAGGTTGTGGAATGTCGGGAAGGATTGCGGAATGTCGGGAAGGTTGCGGAATGTCGGGAAGGTTGCAGGAATGTCGGGAAGGATTGCGGAATGTTGGGAAGGTTGTGGAATGTCGGGAAGGATTGCGGAATGTCGGGAAGGTTGCAGAACGTCGGGAAGGTTGCGGAATGTCAGTTTGCGGAAGGTTGCGGGAAGGTTGCGGAATGTCGGGAAGGTTGCAGAACGTCGGGAAGGTTGCGGAATGTCGGGAAGGATTGCGGAATGTCGGGAAGTTTACGGAATGTCGGGAAGGTTGCAGAATGTCGGGAAGGTTTGCGGAATGTCGGGAAGGTTGCAGGTTGCAATGTCGGGAAGGTTGCGGAAGGATTGCGGAATGTCGGGAAGGTTGCGGAATGCGGAAGGTTGCGGAATGTCGGGAAGGTTGCAGAACGTCGGGAAGGATTGTGGAGGACGGAATGTCGGGAAGGTTGTGGAATGTCGGGAAGGTTGCGGAATGTCGGGAAGGTTGTGGAATGTCGGGAAGGATTGTCGGAATGTCGGGAAGGTTGCAGAACGTCGGGAAGGTTTGCGGAATGTCAGGAAGGTTTGGGAATGTCGTGGAAGGTTGTGGAATGTCGGGAAGGTTGCGGAATGTCGGAAGGTTGCAAGTCAGGAAGGTTTGCGGAATGTCGGGAAGGTTGCAGAACGTCGGGAAGGATTGAGGAATGTCGGAATGTGGAATGTCGGGAAGGATTGCGGATTCGGGAAGAATTGCGGAATGTCGTGAAGGTTACGGAATGTCGGGAAGGTTGCAGAATGTCGGGAAGGATTGCGGAAGGATGCAGAATCGGGAAGGATTGCGGAATGTCGGGAAGGTTGCGGAATGTCGGGAAGGTTGCGGAATGTCGGGAAGGTTGCAGAATGTCGGGAAGGATTGCGGAATGTCGGGAAGGATTGCGGAATGTCGGGAAGGTTGCAGAACGTCGGGAAGGATTGCGGAATTGGGAAGGTTGCAGAATGGAATGTCGGGAAGGTTGTGGGAAGGTTGTGGAATGTCGGGAAGGTTGCGGAATGTCGGGAAGGTTGCGGAATGTTGGGAAGGTTGCAGAACGTCGGGAAGGTTTGCGGAATGTCAGGAAGGTTTGGGAATGTCGGGAAGGTTGTGGAATGTCGGGAAGGTTGTGGAATGTCGGGAAGGTTGCGGAATGTCGGAAAGGTTGCGGAATGTCGGGAAGGTAGGGAAGGTTGCAGAACGTCGGGAAGGTTTGCGGAATGTCAGGAAGGTTTGGGAATGTCGTGAAGGTTGTGGAATGTCGGGAATGCGGAATCAGGAAGGTTGCGAACGTCAGGGAAGGTTTGCGGAATGTCGGGAAGGTTGCAGAATGTCGGGAAGGATGCCGGGAAGGATTGCGGAATGTCGGGAAGAATTGTTGCGGAATGTCGTGAAGGTTACGGAATGTCGGGAAGGTTGCGGAATGTTAGGAAGGTTGCAGAACGTCGGGAAGGTTTCGGAATGTCGGGAAGGCTCCGAGTTCGACACACGTGGTCTAAATGAAAGTGGCTCTGGATAATGGCGGAAACGTAACTGCGTGGATTTAACAGAATTTGTGGTTTCAGATGTACATCACGAGCACCATCAGGACGAAGAGCAGCCGTCTGGCAAAGCCCGTGTTGTGTCTGGGGACGCTGTGTGCTGCATTCCTTACGGGACTGAAGCGGGTGTCGGAATACCGGAATCACTGCTCGGATGTCGTGGCCGGATTCATTCTGGGAGCCTCCATCGCTCTATTTTTGGTAAGTCTAATCTATCTAAATATGTATCTATCTATCTATCTATCTATCTATCTATCTGTCTGTCTGTCTGTCTGTCTGTCTGTCTGTCTGTCTGTCTATCTATCTAAGTATGTATCTATCTATCTATCTATCTATCTATCTATCTGTCTGTCTGTCTGTCTGTCTATCTATCTATCTATCTATCTATCTATTTTTGCCTGTCTGTCTATCTATCTATCTATCTATCTTTTGTCTATCTATCTATCCATCCTACTTTTGTCTCTGTCTCTATCTATCTATCTATCTGTATGTCTGTCTGTCTGTCTATCTATCTATCTATCTGTATGTCTATCTATCTATCTATCTATCTATCTATCTATCTATCTGTCTGTCTGTCTGTCTGTCTGTCTGTCTATCTATCTATATATCTATCTATCTATCTATCTATCTTTCTGTCTGTCTAGCATTCTATCTATCTGTCTATCTATCTATCTGTCTGTCTGTCTGTCTGTCTGTCTGTCTGTCTGTCTGTCTGTCTGTCTGTCTGTTAGAATACTTTATTTGTCCATTGGGATATTGTTGGGTTGCAGTGTACTTTGTATTTGGTCTCGCAGTACAGAATATAAATATTATGGTGTAAATATGAAGTGAAATGAAATTGTGTAGTAATATAAATGTGTAGCGTTTGGTAGATTTTTGTGTATTTGTGAAACTTTGTCGTCGTTTCCCGTCGCAGGGACTGTGTGTGGTGAATAACTTCAAAGGCGTCCACTCGACCCCGGCCAAAAGGAAGACGGAGGAATACCGTGGCCTCCCGCTCATGACGTTCCCGCGTGTGGAGAGCCCACTAGAGACCCTCAGTGCACAGGTAGAGCGTTTCCCACTCCGCCGTCATGCACACTGAGCCGCTCGGATCATCTTTATAAGACTTCTTCTCTGCAGGATTCGTGATAAGATCCGTGTACTTTATTCTCCCTGTATAACGAGCGTTCAGCCTGCGCTTTATTTCACTGTTTCCTCGGGTTACACACGTGCATTTCATTTTAACGCCACTCGTTTTATTAACACGCCGTTAATGCGCCACACGTTTCTATGTGTGTAAATATAAATAAATATTAGGGCTGTCGATCGATTTCATTATTTATTTAATTAATTACTTAACACATAATAAATATATATTAATACTTATTCCGAGTCTTTTAAGTCTTATTGATACAATCACACATTCTCTCCCTCTCTCTCGCTCTAATAATGGCTATTTCTCTGTGTTAGATAGATAGACAGACAGAATTAGATAGAAACAGAAGAATATAAGATAGATATACAGACAGACAGACAGACAGACATAGATAGATAGATAGATAGATAATAGATAGATAGATAGATAGATAGATAATAGATAGAAGATGACAGACAGATAGATAGATAGACAGATAGATAGACAGACAGACAGACAGACGACCAGACAGACAGAGAGAATATAGATAGAATAGATAGAAAAAAAAGAAAAAAAGAGATAGATATTATACAGACAGACAGATAGATAGATAGATAGATAGATAGATAGATAGATAGATAGATAGATAGATAGATAGATAGATAGATAGATAGATAGATAGATAGATAGATAGATAGACAGACAGACAGACACTAATAGATAGATAGATAGATAGATAGATAGATAGATAGATAGATAGATAGAGATAGATAGACAGAGATGGACAGACAGACAGACAGATAGATATACAGACAGACAGACAGACAGACATATAGATAGATAGATAGATAGATAGATAGATAGATAGATAGATAGATAGATAGACAGACAGACAGATAGACATAAATAGATAGAAAGAAAAAAAGATAGATATACAGACAGACAGACATAGATAGATAGATAGATAGATAGATAGATAGATAGATAGATGATAGATAGGTAGATGCAGATAGACAGACAGACAGACAGACTTAATTAATAGATAGATTAGATAGATAGATAGAACGATAGATAGAAGATAGATAGATAGATAGATAGATAGATAGATAGATAGATAGATAGATAGATGGACGACAGACAGACAGACATAGACAGACATAGACATAGACAGATAGACATAAAGAACAGACAGACCGAAATAGATAGATAGATAGACAGACATAGATAGATAGATAGAATCATAGAAAGATAGATAGATAGATATAGGAAGATAGATAGATAGACAGACAGACAGACAGACAGATAGATAGATACAGACAGACAGACGACAGACAGATAGATAGATAGATAGATAGATAGATAGATAGACAGACAGACATAGATAGATAGATAGATAGATAGATAGATAGATAGATAGATAGAGAACAGACATACAGATAGACAGACTAGATAGACAGATAGATAGACAGACAGACAGACATACAGACAGACAGACAGATAGATCAATTAGATAGATAGATAGATAGATCGATAATAGATAGACATAGATACGAATAGATAAGACCATCAAAAAAGATCTGAGAATAACAGTCCGCACAGATGATTTCAGCCCCCCCCCCCTACAATCCTAGAGTGTTCAGTGCTAGAATAGACAATATATTTACTGTTGTGGTGTAAAAACACTGACGCTGATAGATAGATTTTTATAATAACATAAATCGATACGATAGATCTAAATCGACGATTGAATGGAATGCTGTCGCTACACACAGGAAATCCCACCAAAGACTTTTTATACTGATAGCGAAGGAAATATGGTGAAAATATTGGTGAAAATATTCGCACTTTTGAAGGACGCGAGCTCGTCATCGTGGTTCGGTTCCGGATCGGATCGTTACGAGCAAATGGATTCGGATATATGCGAGAAGCGCGGGAAACCTCCAGTACGCTGTCAGAGACTCTTATCAGGACTCGCTAGATGGATGAAAAGACTGATTGGAGAAGAAATGAAGTCCCGGGAGAATTTTTTCTTTTTCGCTATTTTTGGCGTATTTTCTGCTTTCTTCTGATTGACATGTTTTCAGGGAGCGTCTAAGGGAGAAATTTACCGGAATGTTCTACAACGAATAAACTGTCCGTGTTGTGCATCAATCTTAATCATGTGTGTGTGTGTGTGTGTGTGTGTGTGTGTGTTTTGCAGAACCATCCAGCGTCCATGACCGAAGTGACTTGACTAAGGGGCCGGCACAGAGTCACCTTCACTTCACCTCAACACTTCTAGGCACAAGATGTTTTTGTACTGTCGCATAATGTAAAAAAATAAATAAATAAAAATAACGACAAAAAAAAAACAACGGAAAAAAATGAAAGAAAGAAATGAAAGAAAATAGTATTATCTCGGACCAAGTTAGAGGCAAATGTTTTGTACATTTTGTAAAACACAGTGTTGTTGTTTATCCCTCTGTTTTTTTTTGTTTTGTTTTTGTTTTTGTTTTTTTCCGATTACGCATCCGGAGTTCCTCGTTATCACGACAAAAGTCTATATATGATGTTTACTCAGCTATCGGTGTTATGTGGTATTTGTACAAAAGAATTCCTTTGCTCCGCCCCCTAACCCCCTCCCCCCTTCCTCCCTCGAACCCGGTCGATTTTTTTTTGGGACAAAGATCATATTTTTGGTATTATTTTTTATCTGTATAAAGCATTTTTGATCCACGTTGCTTGCTTCTTTCTGCGGGAATGTTATTTTCTTTTTTTTTTTTTTTTTTTTGGTATTCTTTGTTTTTTTTTGTAATATATATTTTTTTTTTTTTTTTTATTTCTCCAATCGCATCTTTACACTGTCATTAGCACTGCATGGAAGTTTGACGACACCTTTCATTCCTTGTGCGTTGTTTTGTTTTCCTTCATTTGAAATGCCAAATATATTTTTTTGACTCGTCTGTCGAATAAATAGTCTGTAGTTGGAAGCTTGGACGGCTTGATTTTTCCCCGGCGCGGTAAACGCACTCGGTACAGCCGATGTTACCGGATGGAAACTCTGCCGTGTACGAGTTTAAGTTTGTGGATCGTAAGATTGGTGGATTTTGTGGATTAAATTCTTAATCTTACACTCCGACTTACTGTAAAGCATCCAAAGATACGCGATATACACCTCCAGTCTATACACATTATACATTACATACATATACAGCATTTATACGCCCTTAGTGATTAGCGCGTTCGCCTCACACCTCCAGGGTCCGGGTTCGAGTCCCGTCTCGGCCATGTGTGTGTGTGTGTGTGTGGGAGTTTGTGCATGTTTCTCCCCGTGCCTCAGGGGGTTTTTTTCTCCGGGTTCTCCGGTTTCCTCCCCCGGTCCAAAAAAACATGCACGGTAGGTTGATTGGCACCTTGGAAAAATTGTTCCTAGTGTATGAATGTGTGTGTGTGTGTGTGTGTGTGTGTGTGTGTGTGTGATGGGTTGGACATTCCATCCAGGGTGTATCCTGCCTTAATGCCCATAGACGCCTGAGATAGGCACAGACTTCCCCGTGACCCGAGGGAAGATCGGATATAGCGGTAGAAGATGAACATCCAGAGCGACTTAGCGTTAAGGGCCTTGCTCAAGGGCCCACTAGTGGCAGCTTGGTGGTGGTGGTGGTGGTGGGATTTGAACCTGCGGCAACCAGAGGCAAGTCAGCAAGTATTTACATTCCTTCCTGAGGTAGAAGTATAAATACCAGGGTTTAAAAAGACGAGACTTTTTTTTTAAATTAATTATTAATTTACTCAAGTAAAAAGTGTAAAATGGATCGAGTACAAACCAATAGGGTGTGGGAATGCTGTATGTTTATATCTCATCCAATCACATTCACTCTTTCCGGATGGAGACGTTTATCCGGATATATTTCGGAACAAAATGAAAGAGGGCTATTTTTAAAATGCAAGGAGTAGAAAGTACAGATAATTGTGTGTAAGGAGTAGAAGTAAAAATAAAAGTATAGATAGTCAAAATTTCTACTTAAGTATGGAATTTGTACTTCTTTACTTATAATGAATAATTCAGTTCATTCATTCATTCATTCATCTTCTAGCGCTTTATCCGATCTTCCCTCGGGTCACGGGCAGTCTGTGTTTATCTCAGGCGTCTATGGGCATTAAGGCAGGATACACCCTGGATGGAATGCCAACCCATCGCAGGACACACACACACACACACACACACACACACCACACACACACACACACATCACACACACACACACACACAACCTCACACACACATTCATACACTAGGGACAATTTTCCAAGGTGCCAATCAACCTACATGTTTTTTTTGGACCGGAGAACCTATAATAACCCCCTTTAGTAACATTATCTGAGACGGGAATAACCCGAGCCCTGGAGGTGTCAACCCTGTTGGCTAAACGTGCTAACCGCTAAACCACCGTGCCCCCCCCCCCCTAATTCAGTTCATATATAATAATTTAGAATTAAATATATTTAGAATTATCTATAGAGAAAAATGAGCAGAAAAGAGTGTTAAAAACAATTTTAACACTCACTAGAAAGGTGATCGAGCTGCAAGACACCTGTATAAAAAAATACGAGGATCTAATTGGTATTCGTATTGATGCCTGTAATCAGTGCGGCTTTAGTCATTAGTTCTGTAAACAAAACAGCGCTCGTTTGCTCGCCACACATTTGGCTGCTTTGCAAAGGTGCCGATTAACTCGTCTTTCGGGTTTGACATTAGAAAACGCCCCCCTCTGCTGTGTCGCTAATTGCTAATTGCTAAGTGGAAAAATAACAGTGTTGACTGAATGTTGCACTTTTAAAAGTGTGGATATTTCAGGATCTTTGGGAACTCAAGTCATTTTCAGGCAAGATGTCATGCATTTGGGTTCAAAATAAATAAATAAATAAATATACAAATAAGCATGAAATTTTGGTGCAAAGCAAATCAAATCGAATGAATTTTAACGGCTGTCAGACGCCGTCTCATCCTGGACGGTGGATTTCGAACCCAGGGTCACAGAGGGTGTGTGTGTGGGGGGGTGGTTAGGGACACACCTGGTATAGTCCATGTGTGCATGCAGGCGACGATCCAGCAACGCTTTGTGGGACCTGAGGATCCTGAAAAAACCTGCATGGAGAAAATGTGGTACGAGTGGAAAAGCCTGAAGTGATATGAAGTGTCTTGACTATTCATTCATTCATTCATTCATTCATCTTCTACCGCTTTATCCGATCTTCCCTCGGGTCACGGGGAGTCTATCTCAGGCGTCTATGGGCATTAAGGTAGGATACACCCTGGATGGAATGCCAACCCATCACATGGCACACACACACACACACACACTCACATTCATACACTAGAGACAATTTTCCAAGGTGCCAATCAACCTACCGTACATGTTTTTGGACCAGGGAGGAAACCGGAGAACCCGGAGAAAAACCCCCTGAGACACGGGGAGAACATGCACAAACTCCACACACACATGGCCGAGACGGGAATCGAACCCGGACCCTGGCGATGTGACGCGAACGTGTTAACTACTAAACCACCGTGCCCCTCCTGTGTCTTGACTAAAGTGGAGTAAATCAGAATCCTGCATTTATGCGTATCTTTTTTTTTTTTTTTTTTTGCAAAATATGCAAAATTCATGCGAACCAAATGTGGTGTGAATGAATGATGGAATCGAGCCTTTGAGGTCGGAATGTATTTCAAAGCATATTTTAATGAAAGAGGTTCAGAATCTTTTTGCAGTTCAAGGGCCGAGAGACAGCGTTCATGCTTCCTTATAAAAAAAAAACAACAACAAAAAAACAACGAAAAACAAAAAAAAAAAAAAAAAGGAAAAAAAACAAAAAAAAAAAAAAAAAGAAAAAAAAAAAAAAAAAGGAAAAAAAACCTTTAGTGCTTTGTACTGATATGCAGGAGGAGTATCATACATCATAATCTGGCACCTCAGAATAAATATCTATCACTCTGATGCACACACACACACACACACACACACACACACACACACACTTCCAGTTAAAGAAAGTTCAAAGAAAGGGTTTGTATCCAAATGTTTTCACTGCCTCGTGCATCCTGAGCGATGCCAAGAAGAGAAAAAACAATTAAAATAAATAATAAATAAAATAAAAATATAATAATATGCTCTTTTAAAACCACGTGTCAAGAAACACGAAGAGCTTCGACTTCAGGAACGTGAAATAATCTGCGGTTTACGTCGCACGCTCACAGGTGTCTCGTTTAAAAACAGCTCCGGGTGTCGCTTTTTAGGATTCGGGAGCCATGTTGCTTCTCTGGTACTGTTCCAGCTCCTTTTTCTTCTTCATGGCCAGCTGCAGCTGCTGCTTGATGATCTGAATGTGGGTCTCCAGGTCAGTCAGCTCCTGCACTATGGGGCTGTGCGCCAGGCCCAGCAGGTCCGTTTTGCCGTTCGACTGCAGAGGGAGCTGCCGCTTCAGCTGAGGAGGAAGAGCGGGAGGAGGCGAAGGGGAAGGAGAAGGCGGAGGAGGAGACGGTGTAGGGAGCTCTTTGCACTGTAAACACTCCAGGTTGTTCTGCTGCTCCTCTTGGTTGGAGTGACCGGCGCACAACGAGTTTTCGCAGACGTTCCACAGATTTTGTTGGTTGTTCCCGATGTTGCACCTCGAAAGCAAAAAAATCATGATTTAAACCCCGTTAAGGGGGGGGAGAGGGGGTCAAACAATTTTGCTCAGGGGCAACATTGACTTTTACATTTTGACAGACGGGGCCGGGGGACCACCATGCACACATATAAAACATAAACATATAAAAGGCATTCATGTTAATACTGTTAATGTATTACCGTGCACCACCATTAATGCGCCACCTGGTGGCACGTCAGGCAATTACAGTCATTATTATGATATGATTTGAGTTAGACAATTCTGTTCTGATCTTCTGCGGGCCGCATGCGGGCCGGATGTGGGCCGGATTTGACCCGCAGGCTGTAGTTTACCCAAAGCTGATTTAGACCAAATTTTTTACATTTATTCGTATTTTATTCCCCTTTTAATACTATTGACCTATTTTTCTACGTCTTCCAGTGTATCTGTGCATCGGCATAAAAGTTACCGCAGCAGTACATCATTTTAAAGAAATGAATACATTTCTTAAACACATTTGCTTCTGTATGATGATTAGATATAGATAGATGTAGATAGATATATTATATAGATAGACATTTTTGAGACAGACATATATATCATATATATACACACACACACACACATATATATATATATATATATATATATATATATATATATATATATATATATATTATATATTATATATAAAAACACACACACACACACATATATAGCATATATTATATATATATATATATATATTTCTCATCTCTGAAAACATGTAAAAAAAAAAGCAATATATAAAGAAGAATCACCAGCCTGATTATGAATGGGCCCAAAAAATGGGCCCCCCGCCCCAAAAAATCATAATATAATAAGAAAATATATATAATATATTATATATATATATATATATATATATTAACAAGGCAGAGGTAGAAAATGTGTGTGAACTCTCCCTCCCTTATTTTTCAAAAAACGAGTTTAAATTCTAAACCTGGCAAAGTTATGAGTGCTACGATATAGTTCATTCATTCATTCATTCATCTTCTACCGCTTTATCCGATCTTCCCTCGGGTCACGGGGAGTCTGTGCCTATCTCAGGCGTCTATGGGCATTAAGGCAGGATACACCCTGGATGGAATGCCAACCCATCGCAGGGCATACACACACACACACACACACACAACACACACACACACACACACACACACACACACACACACACACATTCATACACTAGGGACAATTTTCCAAGGTGCCAATCAACCTACCGTGCATGTTTTTGGACCGGGGGAAACACGGAGAACCCGGGGAAAAAACCCCCTGAGGCACGGGGAGAACATGCAAACTCCACACACACATTCCCAAGACGGGAATCGAACCCGGATCCTGGCGGTGTGAGGCGAACGTGCTAACCACTAAGCCCACCGTGCCCCCTTGCTACGATATAGTGCTAAATATAATATATATATATATATATATATATATATATATATATTATATAGAATATTTATGGAAAGGTTTGCTTCGTTACATTTATTGCATTCTAAATCAGAACCTGTTACAAGACCACAAATGAAAACCGCTGATGTTTCTATTCAAGTCGCACTTACATTGTTGGCTTCAGTATAAGTTCGCGGGCGCGTGTAATTATTTCTGTACGTGCTGTGCTGTAATGACTCCTTACCTTTTTTCCGGTTTTGCAACAGTTGCTAATTTGTCTTCGCTGAAGGTCGGGTTAAGTGCTCGATGCAGCCTCTGACAGAGCAATCGTATTAAGTGTTATTAAAGACAAGGCAAGGAGCAGCTGTGAGCATGCTAATACAATCACCCGACGAAAACGAGGTCGTCGGTCTGTAAAAATAAATAAATAAATAAATAAACAAAGTAATAGACTCACTTGACTGGTATGAAGCCAGTACTGTGGCTTGTTCTGCATCTTGGGTATCACCCAGCGATGGACAACGTGCTCGGCGATAGTGGTGAGGAGAGACAAGGCGACTCCTACGCACAGCATTACGAATAACCCTGAGAAATGTTTAATCCCCATCTGTAAAGTCTAGATATGGGAAGGAAATGCAGATTAGATTCGATCGCAAAAAGGAATAATCCCGGAGCGTATGACTCGAAGGCCGTGGGCTTCGTTCGACGGCGCATGTTTCATTACCTCCGTCACAGCAAAACTTCGCTTCCCGCAGGGCACCACTTTGTACCACTTATCGTGCAGCATGTCCATAAATCCGTCGGACTTGTACTGGCTAACCAGCTCCGAGATATTCGAAGTCAGAGGCGAGTTCTGTTTCAGACCGATGCCGTAGCCTGCGAATGCAATTAGAAATTGATACGGAATGAATGCAAAAAAAAATGTGTATTTTATTTTCAATTTCTACCATTAGGGGGCGCCACAGAGCACAGTTTTTTTTTTTACGCTCGTGTTTTACGCTGGACGCTCTGGATCGAGGGGAGTAACGAGTCACATGTTAATGGGTTGACGCAATTTAATTACAAAATAGCGGTAATTCGTTAACGTTACCGAGAAAAAACGTGTAATTAAATTACTGATGAAAATGTTAAAGATTAAATAAATAATAAATAGCGTTATGTCTGAACAATTTCATGTAAAATCGTGATTTTTCAACTGAAACGTGATTTTGAATTAAATAATGACAATTTCATTTCCAAAAAAAAAATAGAACCGATTTTTTTTTTCGAGGGTTCGGAACTTTTTTTCTAAGAATTTTAACTTAAAGTGCCACCTAGTGGCCAAATTAAAGAAATCAAAAATAGTGGCCAAATTAAAGAAATCCAAAAGTAATCATTTACTTTACTTTACTGAAATAATTGAAAAGTTACACTACATTTTGAATAGTATCATTTATAATCTATAATTTATTACATTTCCAACATAACCTTCCCCAACACCAAATACACGATTTATACCCAATCATTTTACTAACCTGCTGCCAATTAACCACATTATTGGAAAAAATGTTCCTCCGTTTGATTTGAACATTTTCTCTTTTTTCTGTTTATTGTTATACATTGTGTAAAACTGCTTTGAGAGAATTGTGAAATGAACTATAGAAATAAATAGAACTTGTAACTTCTTTTCCTTAAAATGCTTTGTTTCTATAATGTACACATTTGATATCTTTTCTATCTTTTATTGTGAATTCATAAAATTTGCATTCTGTTTTTGTTGTTATTTTTACACAGTGTCCGAATTTCCCAGGCACATATAAGAAATCTGTTTACATGATGCATAGTCCTTGTTTTCATCTAATATTATATTATATATATATATATATATATATTCATTTCATCATTCATTCATTTCATCTTTCTACCACTTTATCCGATCTTCCCTCGGGTCACGGGGAGCCTGTGCCTATCTCAGGCGTCTATGGGCATTAAGGCAGGATACACCCTGGATGGAATGCCAACCCATCGCAGGCACACACTCTCACACACACTCACACACACACATCCATATAATAGGGACAATTTTCCCCCCCCATTTTCCAAGGTGACAATCAACCTACCGTGCATGTTTTGGACCGGGGGAGGAAACCGGAGAACCCGGAGAAAAACCCCCTGAGGCACAGGGGAGAACATGCACAAACTCCACACACAAGTGGCAGAGACGGGAATCGAACCCGGATCTTGGTGGTGTGAGGTGAACTGAATGTGCTAACCACTAAGCCACCCCACCCCACCGTGCCCCTATATATATATATATATATATATATATATATATATATATATATATATATATATATATATATATAGGGGCACAGTGGCTTAGTGGTTAGCACGTCATATATATATTTATTAGCACCGTATATATATATATATATATATATATATATATATATATATATATATATATATATTATATATATATTATATTAAAAAATAAGGAATGGTATTTGAGTTGCTTGGGGATGAACCCCCCCCCACCCCCAAAGGGCCATCCTTGACATTTCCTCTACAAAAAGACTAAATACATAATTTAAATGAACTTACTTCAATTGCAAATGGTTTCCCCACTGTAAGTGTTTTACAATCAGCATCAATGGACACTTCATAATCTAAGAGGGCTTTATCCATAATAAACGCATCAAGTTTTTGAGGATCATCTCTGAAAACATGTAAAAAAAAAAAAAAATAAATAAATAAAATAAATATAAATACTTTTATACTAAAATATTGTAACTTGACAGTAAAACTTTTTAAGTGGACATTTCTGTGCTTATAATCATAATTTAACTATTATAACTGCCCTATTTTAATAGATAATATTTCATATATTAAAGTAGCTGCAGTACTTTCTAGCAGTGGTTTATTCCAGCAGGATGCTATCTGGTAAACAGAGTTTGCACCTTGACTTGATAAAAACGGCGTGCGCAACATTATATTTGATTTTGTTTGCAAAACTACCTAAAGCCCATTATATCTGCTGCTGTTGGAGGGATTTTCAGAATCCATACTAGCAGATTTTGGGGGGGGACTTTTGAAATCGAGGCCAGCCTTAAAGAGGATCCGAGAGATCAAAAGGTGTAAGAACACATTCCGTCAGGCAAAGTAAATTCGCTTGTGATTGCGAGATGCTCGTCTTGTGTTTTTAAAGACTTTTTAAACACTTTTACGCTTCGGTGTAACGTTATTTATGCTGTCTAGGTGGACAGTAGGACCCAGAGTAATGAAGCAAATGCAATTTTTCTACGTTAAGTAGCTTTTTTGAGCATCTGTACTTTTTATCTTACTTTTTTACTAAACTATATTTTGCCAACTGAATTGTCCCTTTTTATTTAAAAACTTGTCCAAGGACCCAAGATAGTAAATACACTGGAAATAATGTAAGTTGTCCACGTCCCCGGTGAGGGGTTGGGAACCAACCGTCTGTAATTCTGATCACTTACTTAAGGTGGTCTATTCCATCAGGGGTTGTAGGAACATTATATCGCCTCATGTATTCGTGCATCTCTGGGAAGCTTTTTTTAACGTAATCCTCAGCACTGCTTTCCCGTACAGTCCCGAATCGAAAGCCCTGCGACGGATGATGGAGCTTAAAGGAAAGGATTCACTTCCATTAGTGGTAATAGGTGGCACTTGGGAAGGTACATTAGGAAGAAATTGGGTCCTGAACCATTTATAGGACATTGTAGCACTTGGAATGGTCTTACCTTGGGGTCATGGATACCTGAAAGCTGCTCGTATGTCTTTTCGCCGACCATCACGGCAGCCAGGTTGGCCGTGTACGTGGAGAGGCAGAAGAGACAGAATATGGCCCAGAGGTTCATTAAAAAGCGGCCTGTCCAG
This sequence comes from Kryptopterus vitreolus, assembly GCA_030449085.1. Taxonomy (NCBI): domain Eukaryota; kingdom Metazoa; phylum Chordata; class Actinopteri; order Siluriformes; family Siluridae; genus Kryptopterus; species Kryptopterus vitreolus. The sequence continues at coordinate 1,577,279 of JACRUU010000009.1, read as the reverse complement.
CACTTGGGTGGTTTGATGGCAGCCGTCCTGCCGAACAAGATGGCGTAGCAAACGTTGAGCGCCGAAGAAAACGAGAAGACACGATCCCTGTTCCTGCCTTTGGGCGTCATCCCGAACGGACTCTTCCACTCGTACAGGGTGAGGAATACAGCGGTAACGTGGAGAGACGCAAAAATGCCCAGCCACATGCTCCAGTGTAAGGGCCACATGAAGGCGCCGATGGGAGCCGCCGTGTCTCTGGTCCTCACCAGGATGCCCAGGCTGGTGGAGAAGAAGGGGCTGGTGAAGTCGATGACCTGACTGCGTGCCGAGTTGATGCTAAAAGAAGTGACAGCCAGCTGCGCCGCACCACTCAGCAGGTCGCCCACCAGGCCTGTCCAGCGGCCATTCTTGTAGGCGCCGTACTTCCCGTCTCCTACTATATAGAGGTCGAAAACGAAACCTACGTCCTCGGCCAGCTTCTCCAGCAGGTCTATGCAATATCCATAGCAGCACTTCTTGAGCTCGCTGGGCACCGTGCTGTTCCCAGACTGCAGGCCATGGAACAGGGCATCGAGAAGCGCCGTGTCGTTGGTGAGGGGGTCGAGACACAGCTGCCCTGCTGGACACTGACCGTCGTCGTCCACCTCTCGCGTGAATACAAACGGGTGCTCGACCAGGGTCACGACCCGCAAGTGCAACTTGGACGAATGCCTCCAGTCGCCCCCTGGGTGGGAGTTCTTCTTGCCGGGCCAAACACCATAGTCGAGTACCACTTTGCCCTGCTTCCAGCTGCCGAGGCGAGTCCAGGCAGGGTTCCCTAACGGGTCGTGCTGCAGGTTCCAAATAAAGTGATGGCTTTCGGAGACAATCGTAGATCCGTCCCGAACATGAACGTATCCACTTAGCCCATCGAATGATGTGTTGGCCATGAATCTAGGGACAAAAGCACAACAATCAGAGTACGTCATAGTATTGCCTTAATGTCTCACATATACATTAAAGCACTGAGAAATTCTTTCTTCACATATCCTAGCTTGTTTGGAAGCTGGGGTCAGACATGATACGGCACCCCCTGGAGGACAGAGCTTAAAGGGCCTTGCTCAAGGTCTCAAGGGTGGCAGCTTGGCGGTAACGGGGCTCGAACTCTCCAATGTTCCGATCAGGAGCCCAGCTCTTTAACCACTGCCCCACCACCCTCCCCACATACCCGAGAACTTTTCCCCCCTTCATATGTAGATGATGTTTCATTGCGAATGCATTTCTCACATCATGGGATTCGATGGTAGTTGCATTTCTCTAATAAGGGTAAAAACAGCCATCCTTTTTTTTTTTTGAAAAATGCTTACACTTAGGTGTGGACAGGAAAATCGATACATATGAAAAAGCCACTAGGAAATGTTTGCTTGTCCGATTGAATTTGTGAAGCAGCGCAAGAGTGAAATGGTAGCATGTATACATCAAATATTACCTGGACAGATATTTTCCTGAGGTGAGATTTCGATCGTCAATCACCATGCAGTTTGTGATGCCAGGGATAAGAGCCAGCTCCGGAGACACGGCCGTAGCTGATCCGACAGCCCTGGCGATAAACTCCAAAGAGTCCTGGACGTAGTGATCCAGAGCAGGCTGCCTCATTCGGCCGTGCGCCATGATGCCCATCGGCAGCCCGTCGGTCCTCAGCTCCTCCACATCCTGAGCGTCCCCTATAATCCAGTGGTAGTCTGGCAGCACTAAACCCAGCTTTGCGACTGTTATAAAGATCCTCTTGATATCCCGAATGTCGCATCCGAAAGTCACAATGGTGGACGTCGTGTCCTTGATGGAGGTCATGTGACCCTGCAAGGACGTCTGGAGGTCGTTTTTGCTGCTGCTGCCGCTGCTGTTGCTGGAAATGTTGACGATGGACCCCAGGTGAAATTTCGAGTTGTTGCGAAGCAGAAAGACGAACTGGGAGATATTCAGGTTCTGGCACAACATCAGGCTCACGTCGTACCAGTTATTAATGGAAAGAAGAGAGTAGATTAAGTCTGCCTGAGGAGTCTTGGGGTTCTGCATGGCCATCTGGAAATGGAGCGAGTTCTGTCAGGTGGGAATGAAACAGAACCGAGTTAGAGCAAATGCACATACAATAATAAATGCAACAGCAGGACAATACGCTTGCTGTGAAACTGTTATCATGAATTCCTATTAAGTCATGTTATCAAATTCATTTGTTATTTTTATTCACTGGACATACAGATTTTGTTTCATGGAGATTGAACAATACTGGATGTTAACAATATCGATTATGCATTGATTTATTAACCGATTATCTTTAAAATGGATACCTGATACAAAAAAAAACAAATGTTATAATCAAAAATATTAAAATGTAAAAAAAAAAACATGTTTAAAAAATGTTAAAAAACAGTACCAAATCAAGAAAATATGCTCATAGAAATACATACAAAAATTAAGATATGTATGTATTCAAACTGTAACAAAAAGTAACTATATAAAAGACATTTCAACAAACAGAATGTAGCATCAGCGATTTACCTCTAGAGGTCGCTCTCGTATTGTATAAAAACCCCTTTTTAGATTAATTGTCGACAGACTATTAATTGGAATCGATAATTGCTGGAAAACGTTTTTTCCGGGTTGCTGGAGCTTTTAAAAAAGGGGTATTTATATAATACGAGAGCGGCCTCTAGAGGTAAATCACTGATGCTACATTCTGCTTGTTGTAATGTCATTTCATTCATTCATTCATCTTCTACCGCTTTATCCGATCTTCCCTCGGGTCACGGGGAGTCTGTGTTTATCTCAGGTGTCTATGGGCATTAAGGCAGGATACACCCTGGATGGAATGCCCACACACACACACACACTCACACACACACATTCATTCATACACTAGGGACAATTTTCCAAGGTGCCAATCAACCTACCTTGCATGTTTTTGGACCGGGGGGGAGGAAACCGGAGAACCCGGAGAAAAACCCCCTGAGACATGGGGAGAACATGCACAAACTCCACACACACATGGCTGAGACGGGAATCGAACCCAGACCCTGGCGGTGTGAGGTGAACGTGCTAACCACTAAACCACCGTGCCCCGTATAATGTCATTTCATTTCAACCAAAATAATGTAGCATCAGCGATTTACCTCTAGAGGCCGCTCTATTGTATAAAAAAACCCTTTTTAGAATCTCCAGCAACCTGGAAAAACTATCGGCATGGATTTTTGCCTAAAGACATGCGTTTCTGATTAATAGTCGGTCGACTTTTATTGCGTTTACCATCATTTCACATTCCTAGTTTTAATTTTAATTATCATTGAGAAGGCTTTATTTTTAAAAAAATGTGTATACATTGATGCTCTCACTATTCTAAATAGAATATACGCAGATCTGTCTGACTGAATCCACTGTAGAAGCTAAAAGGACAAAAATGTTATTTAGAGACTTAAAACATTTCAACACACCAATGCTTGTTTGTTCGTGTAGGTATAGAACGGCGCATTGTTTGGAATGTAAATATGAAGGTCAGTATGAACGTCACTGAAGTTTACAGGCCTGAGGGCAGTTCTGAACTGGGTGGTTAAGGCTCGGAGGTTGCCAAATGAGGTTCCGCTGCCAGAGAACTACGGCTACCTCTGAACTCGGAGTTCCTTTGGGGAGGAAAACCTTCTTTGCCAAGTTTAGAAATGCGAGGCACAATGCAAAAAACGAATCCTCCAAAAATGTAATACCTCTATGTATCCTTTAGTCGTTTCAACTAACGGGATTGCAGCGTCGTTTCCAGCACAAACACATTTCAAAAATACTGTTTCATATTGTATACGGAGAAATTTGGCATTAAAACCACTTTATTTCACAACAAAGAACGAATAGAACGGATGCTTTTGAGATTTGCCAGGCTTTATTAACCTATTACAGGAGACTTGAGAAATATAACACTATTGAATAATCGTTCAGGGGCACGGTGGTGGTTTAGTGGTTAGCACGTTCGCCTCACACCTCCAGGGTCCGGGTTCGATTCCCGTCTCGGCCATGTGTGTGTGGAGTTTGTGCATGTTCTCCCCGTGCCTCAGGGGGTTTTTCTCCGGGTTCTCCGGTTTCCTTCCCCGGTCCAAAAACATGCACGGTAGGTTGATTGGCACCTTGGAAAATTGTCCCTAGTGTATGAATGTGTGTGAGTGTGTGTGTTCTGCGATGGGTTGGCATTCCATCCAGGGTGTATCCTGCCCTAATGCCCATAGACGTCTGAGATAGGCACAGACTCCCCGTGACCCGAGGGAATCTATAGTCTGGTTGTGTATATATCGCAGCCGATGCATTAGGCGGTTTTTATTTGTAATCGGAGACGTAGGCGCATTATACAAGCATTAATGACGAGGAAATCCAGGTATACTTGGGCGTGGCCACGTATGCGCTTGTTCCTATGAGGTAATAGGACATGATAGGACACAGGATGAGGTAGCCCAGTGGTTAAGGTGTTGGACTCTGGACCGGAAGATCACGAGTTCAAACCCCACCACCATCAAGCTGCCATTAGTGGGCCCTTGGGCAAGGCCCTTAACCCTCAATTGCTCAGTTGTAAGTCGCTCTGGATAAGGGCGTCTGCCATTTTTTTGAGCCGTGCAGTGCAATAGCGTGTACATTTTTGGAACGGAAACGCTCTTATTGAATCCGGTTGGTTCCCATGATAGAAAATGAACCAATCAGCATCTAGTTTAAGAATTCAGCGTCGTTGTGGTAAACAATATTCCTGCTGTTTTTTGTTTTTGCCACACTGCTTAGCGCTAAACATTCATTCATTCATTCATCTTCTACCGCTATATCCGATCTTCCCTCGGGTCACGGGGAGTCTGTGTCTATCTCAGGCGTCTATGGGAATTAAGGCAGGGTACACCCTGGATGGAATGCCAACCCATCGCAGGACACACACACACACACACACACACACACACACACATTCATACACTAGGGACAATTTTCCAAGGTTCCAATCAACCTACCGTGCATGTTTTTTTTGGACTGGGGGGAAACCGGAGAACCCGGAGAAAAACCCCCTGAGGCACGGGGAGAACATGCACAAACTCCACACACACATGGACGAGACGGGAATCGAACCCGGACCCTGGAGGTGTGAGGTGAACGTGCTAACCACTAAACCACCGTGCCCAGCGCTAAACTTGAATTATATTAATATTATACACTTTGAAAGCGCTTCAAAGTCTCTAAAGGTATCTGACAATATAAACAATGCAAATCAAGAGCGAGTTGTTTTGCTACATTGAACAAAAGAATATTACTTTAAGATTGCAGGATCATCTGTAAATAATAAATATATAAACATCATAAATAAATAAACGACGTAAATAATCAGGACACAACACTGGACACATATTTATATCTCGGTAAATAAATGTAAATAAATGAATAAATGTGTGTTGCATTGCAGGAAGCGTATTAATCGAGCTAATTAATTCTATTAATCCGCATTAATCTAATTACAATTACAGCTAGTAAAATTTATTTGATTTGCCGCGATATAAACGTGTTAAAATCGACCGCCCAAACATAAAAACAACTATCAGGAATGCTCTGAAAATGGAATGCATCACAGACAGTGTACTGGATCAGCTATAAGTGGCTGGAATGATAATAATAGTTTGGTGGTATTTATAGAGTTATTAAACCACATTCATTCATTCATTCATCTTCTACCGCTTTATCCGATCTTCTCGGGTCACGGGGAGTCTGTGTCTATCTCAGGCGTCTATGGGCATTAAGGCAGGATACACCCTGGATGGAATGCCAACCCATCGCAGGGCACACACACACTCACATTCACACACATTCATACACTAGGGGCAATTTTTCCAAGGTGCCAATCAACCTACCGTGCATGTTTTTGGACCGGGAGGAAACCGGAGAACCCGGAGAAAAACCCCCTGAGGCACGGGGAGAACATGCAAACTCCACACACACATGTCCGAGACGGGAATCGAACCCGGATCCTGGCGGTGTGAGGCGAACGTGCTAACCACTAAGCCACCGTGCCCCTCTATTAAACCACATATTAAGTGTTTTTTTTGTTGTTGTTATTGACTATACAGGCCCATAAATATGCATTTCTTTCCTCCCACATTGTTCAGCGAATTATCTTTGTAGCGTAAAAAGCTTTCATATGAAAAAATAAACCCTTCTGCAACATCTTAGTAGGTCATTTTTAGTCTTATGAATGTTTATTCCCTCAGAATAACCTGCTATTTCGAGTATATCGGATTTCTTACTTGAAATACATCCTACCATATTTATTTATTTATTTTATCTTATATAATAGGTCATGCACACCCTGCCAGAATACATTTTACAGATATTTATTTATTGATTCCTCTCACATCTGTTATTCGAACAAAACCAGACGACTATCATTACATCAGTTGGCCATTCTTTAAACGCATCACCGGCCAGAGTTTAAATAAACATCTGTAGGAGGAACATCTGAACAGAATAAGATGCATCTTGACTCAGGTTTATTCCTTTACACCCCAGTGCGTGTCTTTATCTGTCGTACAAACAACAACAACAACAACAACAAAAAAAGAGAGATCAGGACCATCAGTGTTTCTACCAGACTAAAGCAAAGGTCAATCACACGATTCGCTCAACCCTGACAGAGATTAATTGGCGTTTGATGGTGATGGATGCACACCGGGACACTGGATTGAATTCGCGACCTGAAAGCACGGCGTTGTCTGACCAGAAGATGGCGCTACAGTAACTTCACGTGGACTGACAGGGCCGACGATGGCGTTGGACGATTTTTCACCATTAGTTTTTGGGAACACAATCGCATGCAAGATGTGGAAAAGATATCAGTGAGTCATTCATGAGTCACATGTTCGGATCATTTTTCTATATTTAATAGATCGAATTGGGGGGGGGGCGGAATATATTTCCTAATATATAACTGCTGCCTTTTAGAAACGAAAATAAAATGTAATTTATTCAGTTACAGCATGGTGGATCATGTATAACATCTATATACAGTTTGTGTAATATATAATCACTCGTATTGCATTGTCAAAAAGAAAAGTCTAAAATATTCTCTGGTCGGTATTTAAGTGGCAAAAAGCATTAATTAATAAATACATCTTTTGTTTCAGTCTAATGTGTGGCCATAAAGGTGGCACTGAGGGGTATCTTGAACTATTCCTTGCCATCCATAGTCTCACCTTTGAAATCCAAAGGCAATTAGGCCTACTGTATGCTATCAAATCAGGATTATATATAATAATAATAATAATAATAATAATAATAATAATAATAATAATAATAATAATTAACGGGTAGAAACTGAAAATGGCAATTTATATTACAATTTATTTTTAGTTTTGTGCCCTTCTACAGTTTGCCATCTTCTTATTGGTTGCTTTTATATTAGTTGGCGGTCATGTAGAGATTTTCCACATAAGTAAAGCCACTATAACGCTTTTATAAACACACACATACAACAATAAACAAAACGAACAAACCAACATTGACATGCACGTTTATATAAACGAGCTGGCGTCACTGCTGAGTGTGCTCCAACCAAACCCACCTCCTTTTCGTCCATATGCGTCTAATAAATCTATATGTCACTGTTTTATGATTTGGAAAGACATTTCTTGACAGCTTTCCAGGCCCTGGAGGACCTCTTCTGCGCATTTTAGAGAGCTTTTTGCTAGTCTGAGAGAGTCACTTTAGTATAGCGGATTTATATATATATATATATATTATAATATATATATATATATATATATATATATATATATATTATATATATATTATTCTACAAGGTTTGATTTGTCATATACATTATATCACATATCTTGTTAGGAAGCCTTGTGGTCCGCTGTGAGCAGAAAGGGTTAAGGGCCTTTCTAAAGGGCCCCAACAGTGAACCTTCAACCTGATCCTTAACCAGTAAAATAATGATACTGCAATAATCGGTGAGAGCTCAGGATATGAACCTTGGACTTAAGAGGGTCTTATAGGCGAGAAGAGAAATATTGCGTCGTACCCGACTCTGGCGTGTGAACGCTCGTTGTGGACGACGCTGATGACCGGAATGTGCAGCGAGGAGGACACGAACTCCAACTTGACGAACTCATCTCTGTTGTCAGGAAACGCCATGATGGCTGAAACGCCCTGGACCACGACCGTGTGACACACGCTCTGCAGGAACGACATGGGGTCGGAGCTTACAGGTGGAGGTGAAGAGGAGAAAGCGAAAGCCGGCAGCTCGCCGAGTCCTATTTCCACCGCCATGACGATCTCCAGGGACAGGTTGTACGGTAACAGGTCCGGTAATCGGTTCAGGGTCTCCGCGGCCAGGAAGATGGAGTCTCTGGGTAGAAACGCTCCGCTCTCCACACGTTTGTGCACGTTTTTACTTTGCTTGCTGGAGCTTCGGGTCCTGACAGCCCTCGGAACCGGATCACTTCCACTACTCCGGACCAGCTCGAGCTGATCCCAAGCCGCCCCTCGATCCGCGTCCCATCCCGTCCTGACAGCGCGGGGTTGAAGATGCACGGCTCCCACTCGCACCGTGTGCCCGATGCGTTTCAGAATCTGGCAAGGCTGCGGGTGCGCGAGGAGCCACGCGGGCGTCAAGACGAGCACCAGAGCGCCCGGCGCGAGCAAACGGAGCAGCACCAACCTGGCCAGCGCGTCCCAAATCCCCGCACCCGGCATCCCTTCAGCGCAGCCTACCGCCCTCGACGCGCACGGGGAGAAGACCACGTCCGCGCTCCCGTCTCCTGCTCCGCGTCCAGCGCCGGTTGGCACGCTCCTCCGGTTAACGTCCGGCACGCGGTGTAGCTGCGCTCCGCGCGATCGGCTGGATCCCGAGTGACCGCGAGCGGCGCGCGCGCGAGACGCGTCTCCAAGCAGCCGTTTCTCATCTCCAGAATAAAATCGAGAGAAAAGCATTTATTTTGTGTAATTCTTATTTGTTTCTCGTGCACTCCTGAGTCGTGCTTTTCTCATCCCGGGAATGCATTTTTTTTAAATATATATTTATATATATATAAATATATGAAAATACCCAAATTACGCACAAGGAAAAAATAAAAGCTGGCAAATAAAAAAAATAATCAAAAGCCGTATACAAATCTAAACGCCTCAAAACAACACAAAACAAACAAACAAACAAAAAAAAACGCAGAAGGAGGACAGGAGGTGGTCGATGCCCACCGCGGAACTCGTTTTCGGCGCAGCGTTTTGGCACGACTCACTGACGGCTCATCAATTACACTCCGGGAATTTCGTAGTGAGGTGCGCGTGGAGCTGCGCTGGCATTCTCACTAATGCAGCAGCAGAAGCAGCAGCAGTAGGCAGCACATTACAACACCCTGGTGTGACAGACAATAACCATCCCTCCATCCTAATTGCCGAATTGAATCGTAATAGGCAAATAAACAGGGAGCAACAAGACATAGAATTTCTTCCTCCCCTGCACTCGGATCTGCTGGAAAAACCAAAGTACGCATCACATCCTCCCTGCCGACTGTGGCAAGGGTTAATCACAAGGACTCTTCAGGACAACCAAAAATGTGTCGTGTGTGTGTATATATATATATATATATATATA
>JACRUU010000009.1:1552666-1560166 GCA_030449085.1 Kryptopterus vitreolus | reverse complement strand
TGTTCTCTTCTCCTTTCTTTTCTTCTCGACTCTCCACTTCTGTTCTCCTCTCCGTTTCTTTTCTTCTCGACTCTCCTCTTTTTTCTCCTCTCCTTCCTCTTTTCTTCTCGACTCTCCTCTTTTTTCTCCTCTCCTTTCTTTTCTTCTCCTCTTCTGTTCTCCTCTCCTTTCTTCTCTTCTCTACTCTCCTCTTCGGTTCTCCTCTCCTTTCTTCTTCTCCTCCTTTTTCTTCCTCTCCTTTCTTTTCTTCTCTCTCTTCTGTTCTCCTCTCCTTTTTTTTCTTCTCCTCTTCTGTTCTCCTCTCCTTTTTTTTCTTCTCCTCTTCTTTTCTCCTCTCCTTTCTTTTCTTCTCCTCTTCTGTTCTCCTCTCCTTTTTTTTCTTCTCCTCTTCTGTTCTCCTCTCCTTTTTTTTCTTCTCCTCTTCTCCTCTCCTTTCTTTTCTTCTCACTCTCCTCTTTTTCTTTTCTTCTCCTCTTCTGTTCTCTTCTCCTCTTTCTTTTCTTCTAATCTTTGTTCTCTTCTCCTTTCTTTTCTTCTCTTCTCTCCTCTTTTTTCTTCCTCTTCTCTTCTCTACTTTCTTTTTCTTCTCCTCTTCTGTTCTCTCCTCTTCTCGGCTTTTCTTCTCTTCTAGGAGAGAGAGAAGATTTTTCTCCTCTCCTTTGTTTCTCCTTTTCTGTTCTTCTCCTTTCTTTTCTTCTCCTCTTCTGTCTCCTCTCCTTTCTTTACTCTCCTCTCTCTTTCTTCTCTCGACTCTCCTCTTTTTTTCTCGACTCTCTTTCTTTCTCTTCTTCTCTGCTGTTCTCTTCTCCTTTCTTTTCTTCTCTTCTCTCCTCTTTTTTCTCCTCTCCTTTCTTCTCTTCTCTACTCTCCTTTTTTTTCTCCTCTCCTTTCTTTTCTTCTCCTTTCTGTTCTCCTCTCCTTTCTTCTCTTCTCCTTTCTTCTTCTTTCTCTCCTCTTTCTTCTCCTCTCCTTTCTTTTCTTCTCCTCTTCTTTTCTCCTCTCCTTTCTTTTCTTCTCCTCTTCTGTTATCTTCTCCTTTCTTTTCTTCTCGACTCTCCTCCTCTCTTTTTTCTCCTCTCCTTTCTTTTTTCTCTTCTTTTCTTCTCCTTCTCTACTCTCCTCTCTTTTCTGCTCCTACAGACCTCCATACATACAGACCTCCATATATATCTATCTTTATTGATAGATGAAGATCCTTTACCATGTGTGAGCTCCTAAATGGTGTTGACATACTCTTAAACATAGGGACTTTTCTTTGTTCTAAACACACACACACACACACACACACACACACACACACACACACACACACACACACACACACACACACACTACAATCCTCACACACTCAACTACATGTTAAGTGAAATAGTTTCTTACTAATTCCGAATGTGCATAATTGTGTGTATTATATTGAATAAAGGTCAGGTCGGATGGATCCGTGGCACTGACACGTCCACTCAGATCAATGCACTTTTTAATCAGATTCTGTTCAAATGTCTGCCATGCTCTTGCACCAGTATGTCATCATAAAAATAAAGAAGAAACACTGGTGCACGCTGTGAAGATGGCAGCCTAAGTGTTAACATGTATAAATAACCTCGTAATACATTCCTAACAAGGCTAAACTTACTAGGGATTATTTTCCCAATGATGTAAGTGTGAACAGAGATCAGTAAAACGGCTTGTGTTTGAACACCGCGTGGGAATATTGGCTCAGGCGATGAAGCAAAGAATATAAATATAATATATACTGTATTTCTTAACAATTTGGCGGTCATTTTTATTTTTTACTACGGCTGTCAAAACGTTAACGCGTCATTAACACAGTGCGCATTACTATGTGAGCGATCTGCTCCTTCACTCTGCGTCGTGTCGGCGAATGAACAACATAAAAAGAAGAAAGAAATAAATAAACGTTCAGTGCATCCACTCACGCTTCCTAAATTCCCCCCAATGACGCCCCCTATCTCCTCACTATATTAGCGTATATTACCGTATGGAACCTTACGCAAGCGCATCGCATTCCCAAATCCGTATTACGCAATAAAGCGCATTTTTACTGAACGCAATAAAGCGCTTCCGTATAACCTAAACACCGTATCACACATTAGTTTATATGGAAAGCAACCGGAACAGAATTCTTAAAGGAGCCACGTCCCATATTTTAACACTTTCAAACCAACACTAAACAAAATAACATTGTCATGAACAAGAAATTCATATTAAAAGAATCATTTCCAGAGTAAAATAAATGTTTAATAATTATTAATGTTATTAAAGGGAGAGATTTTAAGTGAAATGTATATAATTATAACATCCCATTATTACAGTTAATTACAGTATTAGAAACATAGTAAAAGTATTAATTTATGGTACATTGAAAACGTGCGATTAATCACAACTCTTTGCAAATGAATTGCAATCACATTTCATTTCAAGAAAATATATTGCATTAGAAATTAATTGTGATAAATGTAATATATAATATATATATATATATATATATATTGACATATGAAATAAGCTTCCCAAAAATGTGTACGTTAAGATCAGGTAATTCCTGCTGCATAACTCAGGACACGTCATAATGTCTCTGAGACCTGGCATGTCTATTCTCTTCTCGTCCGTACGTCCCTGGAGTGGAAAGCAAGACTGTCTTTTTCTTTGACAGATTTTTTTTTTTGACATTTCAAAAACGGTAACAAGACCTCTCGAGTCTTAGGGGAGATAACTGCACACTGAGTAACTAAAACCCATAGACATATGACAGTGTGTCATATACAGTACAGTACATCGGACAACACAGTAACACACCTACAAATTAACCTACATATATATATAATGGAATATACATGGAATATGTATTAAAACGTGCTGTCAATCTAATAAAATATTTAATTGTGATTAATCACACATTAATCACACATTTAAAATGAATTATTATTATAATTATATACATTTCTCTCAAAATCTCTCCCTTCAATAACATTATTGATTATTTAATATTTATTTTACTCTGGAAATGGTCCTTTTAATATGAATTTATTGTTAATTACATGTTACTTGTTAATGTTATTTGTTTAGTGGTGGTTTGAAGTGTAAAATATGGGACGTGGCTCCTTTAAGAATTGTGTCCCGGTTGCTTTTCCATATAAACTGGTGATACATTTAGGTTTTATGGAAGCGCATGGCGTTCAGTAAAAATACGGATAGGTGAGTTAAACTTTTTGGCTCAGGGGCCACATTGACTTTTAAAATTTGACAGATGGGGCCCGGGGCCAGCACCAGATGCATACATAGCTAACATAAACATCTAAAAGGCATTAATGTTAATACTCAATGCATCACCACTCATAATGCGCCACCTGGTGGAATGTTAGGCAACTACAGGAAAAGGACAAACCAGTGCACATATGATTTGATTTGGAAAATTCTGTACTGGGCCGCATTATAAGGACCAAGGGACCGGATATGACCTGTAGTTTGCACCCCCCCCCCCTTTGTATATTGTATTTTATACTTACACAATGCAACAATATTGCTGATGTGGCCCGATGAGTTCCACACCTCCGTCTTACTTCTAATCAGTTTAAATATTTATTTCCCAGGTTCTACCATGAAAAAATATATGAGATTTTATACAACGTCCCAGCTTTTATGTGGTTGCACAAATGTAGAAATTTATATGGATGGCTCAAAAAAATTCCACCCACGGCATCTCAGTCATGAGAATCAGAATAACACACGTTTTCCCATGCAATAATGCATTTTCATACGACTCCTTGCCCCGTAATTGCCTCGTCTTCCCTTTTTTTTCCCCCTTTTGGCCACCAGGGACACATCAATAGATGTATGCCACTCTCAAATGATGACATTCCAAATCATACTATAGAGTAGAAATGGCCATCAATTGGTAATCTTTCCCCCTCGGCGCATCTCTCCGTGTCTCGGCTGACATTCTGGACCGGAGCAGATAAGAAAAGCAAAGGAGGGGAAAGTAGGGTTGATAGAGTGTACCGAGCATTTAACGGAGAAAGGAAGGCTGAGGATTGGTTCATAAACAACCCCGTATGCATTCAGTAAACACGTATTTTAACGTAACCGATCTAGCCGCTGCGTTCGGAGGCCATCAAAAGTTGAAGGACTAAAATGTCAAAAGCAATAAGATTAGTGCGGGAGACGTGAAAGGACATCAAAGCGGACTTTCGTAATCCCTGAAACTCACCGAATATTTCCTTAGTTATTTACCGGGATGCATAGCACAGTGGAACGAACAGGAAGGCATACGGCTACAAAAGCAGAAGGAGGCAACGTGGTGCCCGGTAATGAGATTAAACCTGTGTATGGCGGGTGTGTTTTACCTTTCCTCGTCTTGCGGAAACGTCGTTAGCGAAGCGCAATTAATATCCGAGTGTGTTAAGGCGCAGGAATGCACATTTCTGTTTAGGACTTGAACAGCTAGAGATCTGTATGCAGAGACGGATCAGACACACCACATTATGTGGATTTATGTCCCTCTGCATCAAGTGCTGAGAAGATGAGGGTTAAGACCCACACTCGAGTGCGATATGAAGAGTGACTCAATGCCTGACAGAGCGTCAATCAAATACATGCAACAACCACACTTATAGGACAAGTTAGTGGAGCTAACCACTAACTTGGGGGGGGATCCACATGGACACCAGAAACAATACTTCTAATATTATAGTTCCAGGATCTTCTTGTCGATCCAGAGCTTGGGATCCGTCACACTCTCTGATTCTTTCACCTTCTATACAAATGGTCCTAGTTGACTGAATGGGTTGGTCACATGGTTTGTGACTCACAATGCAGAACCTCCAAAGGTTGTGTTCATGACCAAGGACCCTGATTTAGGGGTTTTATACCATCACTGTGATTGGATATGTAAAAACTGATGTGAGTGGCTCAGTGGTTAAAGCTCTGGGCTACTGATTGGAAGGTTGGAGGTTCAAGACCCAGTATATCCATTCCTTCAATCTAACCCTCAGGGCTCTAGGGGGCGCTGTGTTGTGGGTCTCGCTCCTAGCCATGGCCAGTGATATCACGATAAAGTGGTTACTAAAAGCTGTTTTGTCCAACAAGCCTCATACCTGACGATAAAACCTTTCTGAGCTGCTTTTTGGGCCGATTACATCTTAAATGCTACGAATTTTATACGCTTAAAAAAGTAATTTTTTAAAAAATTAAAAGATTTTTATTCAAAAATTTAGAAAGGTTTTAAAAATTTGACTCAAAAAAGCAGGACACAGACCCAATTCAACATCTGAGCATTCATTCATTTATTCATCTTCTACCGCTTTATCCGATCTTTCTTCGGGTCACGGGGAGTCTGTGTCTATCTCAGGCGTCTATGGGCATTAAGGCAGGATACACCCTGGATGGAATGCCAACCCATTCAGGACACACACACACACACACACACACACACATTCACACACATAGGGACGACAATTTTCCAAGGTGCCAATCAACCCGTGCATGTTTTTGGACCGGGAGGAAACCGGAGAACCCGGAGAAAAACCCCCTGAGGCACGGGGAGAACATGCACAAACTCCACACACACATGGCCGAGACGGGAATCGAACCCGGACCCTGGCGGTGTGAGGCGAACGTGCTAACCACTAAACCACTAAACCACTAAACCTACATCTGAGCAATTTAACATTAAAATAAACAAACTCGTCTAAAACTACAGGGCTCCAGACGTCTGTTTCCTCACAGCCGGTTACGGCAAAAGGCTCCTGCGCCACCCATCAACATTCCATATGTGCTGTGTCCTGGTATTTCCTTACAGATCAACCAAAAAAAAGTTTAATCCAAAGTCTTTTTAATCCCCAGACACTATCTATGACATGTCAGGATGGGGAGAAAACAAATAAATAACTAGACATGGGACTTTTCCTGAAGGAAATGTGAGTGATGCTTGCCGATGCAAACGGCAGCTCTGAGCGCGAGCCCATTAGATCCTGGTCTGTTTAGTATTAAGCGTATTAAGACTTCGAAATGCTAGATTGTTTAGACACCAAAAAACCACCCATTTTCGTCCGAACACTGGCCGAGCAGCGGAGTGTCAAATTTCCCCATTCATTCTCTATGGGGCCGGAATGTCACAGATTTCCCGAAATTCCGAATAGGTGTGTGGGGTTCGAGAGGTATATGATCGTGATCCACTCCGGACCTCCTATGAAAGGATATTCCATATGTGC
Source organism: Kryptopterus vitreolus (assembly GCA_030449085.1). NCBI lineage: Eukaryota > Metazoa > Chordata > Actinopteri > Siluriformes > Siluridae > Kryptopterus > Kryptopterus vitreolus. The sequence goes on along the minus strand of JACRUU010000009.1, from coordinate 1,553,936 downwards.
ATGTCGGACGCTCACAGGCCGGAACTGTGAGGCACGAAATTTCGGCCCCATTCATTTTCTATGGGAAAAAAATTCCCGCTTTTTGGCTCCGGGTTCGGAATTCCGCGGGGCGATTCCTTATAAAAGTAACAGCACGACTCACACCATCGGGCCGCACGATATGAGGTATGATCCGTGACGATCGGACAAAAACTGCGGGACGAGTTACCGAATTTGACCGAAGCGAGAGAGAGATTATAATAGTGATGCTTTTGCACACGTCACTAATAAATAAAAATAATTTCGAATAGACTGTTCATTCATTCAGAGTTTGGTCATACACAGTTTTTTTTGTCAATTTCACTCTTTAAAAAATAACGTCAGCTTCAAATGTCACTCCGAAATAGATTTGAACACAATGACATATCCTTGTGCTGTTTGCAAACTGTAGGGTTAAAAGCCCTTGATTGAAATGCCAATAGGCCTCCGTCCAGCTTGATTTAATTATATTGCGTGGATTTCTGTTAAACCCTCTGCCATTTAGACGTTTCTACTTTATTTTATATTTTATACATTTTATTTTAATATATATTTATACACTTTATTCTGCTTTATATCCCCCGTGTCTCTCCTTTTTAAATACATGATTTACCTTTGCTTATTATACACTTAATTCTCTTTGTTCATGCACAAGCATGCATCTTTAAATATGAATAAACAAATAAATAATGATCCTCTTTTTTCATCAAATATTTGTCTCTAATAATATTTTATTTATATTTTATTGCAGAGGTTTTTTCATTATTAATGCAGTAAATAATATAACAAAATATTTCAAAACTTTTACGGGCAATTTCGGGCTCGTAGATATACTATGTTATTCCATGCGCCATCTAGTGGATATTCTGTTAAGCACAGCACGTATTTAAATGGTAAAACAAATTAAAGTGAGGGGCACGGTGGCTTAGTGGTTAGCACGTTCGCCTCACACCGCCAGGGCCCGGGTTCGATTCCCGTCTCGGCCATATGTGTGTGGAGTTTGCATGTTCTCCCCGTGCCTCAGGGGGTTTTTCTCCGGGTTCTCCGGTTTCCTCCCGGTCCAAAAACATGCACGGTAGCACCCGAGGGTTGATTGAATGGACACCTTGGAAAAATTGTCAGCCTAGTGTGTGTGAAATCTGGGTGTGAGTGTGTGTTGAGTTTTGGCTGTGTGTGTGGGTTTTGTGCCAGTTCTATTCCCGTCTCGGCCAAATGTTGTGTGCCCGTGCAGTGGTGATGCCCTGATGCTGGT